>CM058040.1:76065501-76093053 GCA_030169165.1 Centaurea solstitialis
AAGTGAATCATCCTGCGTCTCCATTGTTGGTACTCGCCCATCACCAGGACGGGAGGGCGAGTTTCGGAACCTATCCCAAGGATTTCCTTCGACATTTCAAGAAAAAGTTGAGACCTCCTCGTACGATTCGCTTGGCTTTAAAACAGAAGAAAGGTTTTTGAAAAACGGGAATTTTGAGCGCCTCGGGACACAAAAAGCTTGGAAAAAGTAAAGGGTTTTGAAAGCAAGCTTAGTGTCGGATTTGAGAAACAAAACTACAAGAGTTTCGGCTCAAAGAGGCGAAATCCGACTTGGAAACAGATGTTTTCCGATTCGGATTTGGCTCAAAATAGCTGGGTGCGGAAAATGGGCTTTTCCGATTCGGAAAACAGGCTTTTCCGATTCGGAAAAGTTTGGGTGCGGAAAAGGGAAATTTGAAGAGAGACTTTTCAGGAGCAAGACCCCAAGTCAGAGACTCGTTTTCCGATTCGGAAAACAGTGTTTTCCGATTCGGAAAAGGAGAGTTCTCCGATTCGGAGAATATGCAATTTCCGACTCGGAAAATTTGAGCCGAAATTTCAGCTCTTGTTTTCCGATGCGGAAAACCTGCACAGAAAACTCCGAAAAATTTCTCAAAAACGCTTAAAACCTCTTAAAAATCAGTGTTTAGACCCCCAAATTGTAGGAAAAAGCTTAGAAATCATTGAGGAATCACTTAACACTTAATTTTACCCTTTTAAAACCACCTTTTGGATTGAAAACCCAAAAGTTTTGAAAAACCCAAAACTTAAAAACTTTTAAAACCTTATCAAAATTCAACAACAAAAACCAAGGAATCAACAAGGATGGCTCTGATACCAATTGTTGTCCCAATAACAATGAAATAGAATAAGAAATGGATGGAAATCCTAAGAGTATGAGTGAAATCAATAAGAGCTTGAAAAGATCAACAATGGAGGAAAGTTTGCTCAAAAAGGTAATGTGATTTCAATGTTAAAACCCTAAACATCTCTTACCTTTTATAGGTAAGAGAAGGTTACACAAAATGACAATAAAGGCCCCCGAGGTTACACACCTCTAAACAAGGGCACTAAAACTGTTAATTGTTCACGACTAAAGGAAATTAACTGAATTAATCTAGAAAGCATAATAAAGATAGTGGTTTCTGATTCTTCACAACACAAGGGTCCAACAGATATAATGCTACTAATGAAACCAAGGCTGATTACCATTTATGTTTTTTTCGGCGTTTTCGCAAAGATCTTTTACATGTAACTTCCGAAAGCGATAGTTTAACACCGTTGACTCGAGGAGCGTACATTTAATATCCCCTTTGTTGATCAACCATTATGCATAAATGATTCCTAATGACCAATTCTAGACATGTATAATAGACACTTTCTTGAATGTGTCACGTAAAATGAATGTCTCAAAAATCAAAGTGAATCATGACATAGGTTGGGGTTGAGCCTCTATCTTAATAGTTCTAAGGTTAAATAAATTCATACCTTTTTTAGATATATTTTTATTTTGATTCAATTTATTGGTAGTTTAAATGAGATATGACAAATACAATGAGCATGACCACTTTCCCAATTCAATAAATTGAAAAATCATCGATAATTTCCTTAGATGGTACACATCTGTAAAAATGAAAAAGCTACTTTAGTTTTATCTTTTATTATACTGGAAACCTAGTTCCTGTTTATTTTTCTAATTTTTTTTACATGGTTGTCATTTGTTAACCTTGAAAGACGTACATTTAAATATCGAATGGTGGGGTGGGGCTTGATTTTAAATTATTTGGATGGTGGACAGGTGGAGACTAATTGAGCTTATTCGGCCACAATAAAAAAAGCATTGTATACTTGTATATATTACTTAATAAAATAAAGTTATGTAAGATTGATTCTGAATTCTTTTGTGGTTTAGATTGATTATAAAAGCAAACAAGCTTGGATGGCCGGTGAAGGTCGGAATACTGAATCAGTTGGTTGAATTAATTGCGGATTTCAAGTCAGGCATATTTGATGAATCAACATTCTTGGCGAGCCTTGTGGCATCTTGGCTTGCGGCGGACGTGAAGGCGGCGTTGGTGGAGAAAGGCGGAATTCCGTTGTCGGTGAAGACGGTAGAGGTCGGATCACAGAGGCGGAAGGAGATCGCGGTGGTGATCCTATTGCAGTTGTGTAATGATAGTGTGGTCTACCGTACTATGGTGGCCCGCGAAGGAGCCATTCCCGCCCTCGTTGCCTTGTCCCAATCCGGTAAAGGGCGCTAAACAAAACGTAAGTTTCAACCACCATCAATTTTATATTAATCTTACCTTAACTTTACACATAAAAATCTAACCAAATTAAAGCTATCAATCAGACTTTAGGTTGTTTTTTATTAATCATCCGTTCTAGTATTTTTAGTATTATTAAATATTTTGTTAACATTATGACCGGTGAAGTTGTTTGAGTTATGGATAAATTGATCGAAATATTCATAATTATATCAAAATGATAGTGTACAAGATATAAAACACGTATATTGATGCTAATGAAACCAAGGCCAATTACCATTTATGCTATATATAATTTGACTTCCTCTTTGTTGATCAACCATTATGCTATAAATAATTCCTAATGACCAATTCTCGACTCTTTCCTAAATGTACATGTCATGTAAATTGAACGTTTCAAAAATCAAAGTAAAACATGATATAGGCCGGGGTTGATTGATTTCTGTTCGTTGGAATTGGTTTCTATCTTAATAGTTCTAAGGTTAAATAAATTCATATGCTTTTTGTAATAACCGGGATTTCGAAATAAATTGGATTAGGGAGAAATGACCTACCTTGTAAGAATATCTAGGAGAGGGGCCATTTGTGCCTATTGTTAGAACTTAACTAATTGGATTGATTTAACTATTTTGGGTATGGGCTTAGCACATGGCCCATGCTATTTATAGCCTAAAAACCCTAATTTTAACCATTTTGGGTAAAATTATTAGTGTGTGCTTAGTGTGTGTTTTTGGGAGAGAAACTTGGAGCATTTCATCACCAAGGTCGAGAAAACCGTCACCGAGGTAAGTTTCGATGCCCGATACATGTAGGATTGCTAATAATCAATGTATAGTTGCTTTGGGATTAGTTTGGGTACGATCGGATTAAGTTAGAATCGATTTTTGATCGATTTTAGGCTGTTTTCGGAACTGCCCACGTTTTCCGAATCGGAGATCATAAATTCCGAATCGGAAATCATGATTTCCGAATCGGAAATCATGATTTCCGAATCGGAAATCATGTTTTCCGAATCGGAAAATTATGCTTTTCCGGATCGGAATTCGGTAAGGTATTTTTTGACTCGTCATGCCTTTCCCGAATTGGAAACTTGATTTCCGAATCGGGAATTGGGCTGACCTAGCCGTTATGCTGACCTAGTTTCCTAGTTTCCTTTAGCGGAACCCCCGTGCTAAGTCTGCCTAGGGGTGTCTTAGTTAGAGATTATTAGCAAGTGCAAATCACTAATTCCTTAGGATATTTACAGATCCTTTAGGAGGAGAAGTATCTGGGAGAAACCGTGATCTGTGAGATAAGCCCAGGTGAGTTCCCTTGCTTGAAATGAATGGATTGTTTTTATCGTTTTTTTCAAATATATCCATTCGAGTTGCGAAATGTTTTGATGACGATGTTATACTGGTTTTTGTGGTAAATGTGATAACTGTTGAATTACATTTAAAGCATGCTTAAATGGTAATTGTGTGATTATTTGACTGATGTGTTGCACTATGGACACTAGGTACCTTGGAACCTCGCGTTCCTTGGGAGTTACCATTTGGTCTGATCCGCCACTTGGGGGTACCTCGGGACTTCGTCCCTTGGGAGTTATTGTCAGGTGACCTGGACTGGGCCTGGACTGTATTATTTCTTTGTCCGCACACATTCAGTGGGTTTTAACTCGTTTTACGGCCAGCGGGCCGGAATTGTTTTATAAACTGTTTTGAGGGAATTCACTAGACCTTATGGTCTAACCCTCGCATTTCAAAATCTTTTAAAACTTTCAGGTGCCGAGCGTGAGGCTAGGAAGGGGAAGGAGAAGATTTGATTCCTAGGAAGATTTCAGTTTAGTAATTAATACCCTTTAGACTATTGGAATTTATATCTCAGCCGTGGAGGGATGTTCCGCGTGCATTTACCTTGCCTCTATCTTATATTAGAATGTTTCCTTTGCGTTAGATCACTGGGATTGTTTATTTATGCTATATTATATGTTATGGGTTTTTGGGGCGTTACACTTTTAAATACATTTTTATTTTGATCCACTTTATTGGTGGTTTAAATGAGATATCACGTATACAATGAACATGACCACTTTCCCAATACAATAAATTAAAAAAATCCTCGATAATTTCTTTTGATGGTGCACATCTGCAAAAATGAAAATGCTACTTAGTTATATGTTTAATTATATAAGAGATTTCTTTTTATTTTTTTGTAACATACTAACATCAAGTTTCTGTCAATTTTTTTGATATTTTTATATGGTTGCTATTTGTTAAACAAAAAAGACATAAATTTAAATATCAAATGGTGGGGGTGGTGTCTGATTTCGAATTATTTGGATGGTGGATAGGCGGAGTCACTAAGAGCATCTCCAATGCTAGGTTCTTACAAGCAAAAAGTGCAATGGCTTGTAAGAACTACCATTGTGGAGAGTTCTTATAAGAACTCATTTGCTTCTAGGTTCTTATTTAAGAACCTTGGTTCTTACCTTGATTTTGGTGTGAAATGACATATTTGCTAGTTTTTTATTATTTTTTTTGACTTTTTAAATATTAATATCATATATAAATGATAATTATTTAAGTTGCAAAAATACATAGGACCCACCAAAAAAGGTTCTTATAAGAACTAGCATTGTAGAGTTTTATGTAAGTTCTTGTTTTGATGAGTTGGAATAGAGGTGGCAACAAAAAGTACAAAAAGGAGGTTCTTGTAAGAACCTCCATTGGAGATGCTCTAATTGAGCTTCCCCGGCAAGAACGACCCAGCAAACCGGTTGCCAATTCGGATTCATCAGAGTAAGATGTTCCATACCACCAAAAAACCAAAAACATTAATACAATAATGGTTTCAAATATATATATTCTAAAATGGAAGTTTTTTTTTTGTTTTTTTTTTTTGTTTTTTTTTTTTTTTTTTGAGTTTGTAAATATTAATTTCATGGTGTTCGTCTTTCTGCTTGTAAATTGGTAAATGAAACATGTGTTTTCCTTTTTTCACTTTATTTTTTAATTGGAGGCATCGTGTGATGACTGATGAGTGAGTGATTGAGAGGTTGTTTTTTTCTTTAATTCTTTTGTCTAAAATTTTATTATATACAATTATACGACCAATACATAGTAGATTAATCAAAATCCGAACCACAATTAGATTAACAACTATGAAAATCAATTTTTAATATCGTCCATAACATAATTCATGTGAAAATATAATACTGTTTTACATTATAATTATTTTTATGGTTTATTTTTAGTATTCTTGGTTTAGTATGAAACAATACTTGTCAAGATCGAAATTCTAAATCAAAAATTTTAACAACTCAGATACTTTGTTTACAGAATTTGTGAAATCAATTCAATAAAAAATCAAGAAAGAAATTAATGAATTCAAATCACAAGTTTTATATTGATCTCAATCGTCTGATTACAAAACCAAAGCCCCAATCTATTGAACAAACTCAATAGACGTACAATACTTCGCTATTGCAAGGATTAAGAAATCTTGAGGCTAAATTCTATATCGTAAGAAAGATACTTTAGCAAAAAAAAATCTATATTCTAAACTAGGACTATCAACTATTTATACAAAACAAATTACAAGATAATCATCAATAAAGTAAAAATCTTCTTGAATACATTCCATGATTATCTTCAGTCTTGATCTTTCGCATCACGCAACAAACTTTCCTTATCGCACCCCAGCAATAGTAATCTCCTTGTCACAGCAATAACAGAATAAAAGAAGTACTAACAAGAAGTACTAACTGGCAGTAGTAACCAATAGTACTAACTAGCAGTATTATCCAAGCTTAGTTGTAGTAACTTCTTTAACTCTGACAGCAGTAATAATTCATCCCTAACAGTATTAACTCACTTACCTCCAGCAGTAGCTTCTTTTGTTCTTGCAGGAGTATCTCCAACATCACCAGTAGTACTAAGCATGTTAGTGTAACAGTACTAGCCATACTTAGTACATTTCAAACCCAACAATCTTCCCCTAACTTAACTTCTTGAACAAGATATTAAGTTCTTAACTTCTTGCCTCCAATCCTCTCTTTGCTCTTTCAATCTCCTCTTTTTGCTTTTTAATCATCTGGATAAATTTTTTATCTTATCTCTCTTGTTTGTGAAGTGCAGCTCTTAGACTCCAAAATTCCTTTGAGCTTCAGACTCCCCAGTTTGTACCTCTTATCCAACAGATAATACTCTCTATGTGCATTGGTTAGGTACAGAACAAATACCAGACATTTTGGATAGACCATGTTGGAATTAATGTTTATAAATCACGTATTGGATGTTAGCTTAATTAATATTTATTTAATTATGTATATATAAATAACTAGAAGGGCTGTTTGTGTAATTAAGAATAGAAGGGGCAGTTAAGTGTAACTGTCTTGACAACCCTTATGAATCGTTGTGTCCATACTATTGGCACCGATTCAATCCCTATATATATATATATATATAGGTGAAAGTTCAAATACAAACCACTTTTTCATTGTGAACGTGAGGACAACCCAGAGCGCGACACGTGGCAACAAATTTTATGAGACGCGCAACTTTTCCCGCGACCTAGTGTTATTCAGTCTGAATAATGCTAAGTTGCGGGCTTTTTGGTTACAAGTCGCGCGTGTCACTCTGAATTTCGGCGACTTAGTGTTATTCATACTGAATAATGCTATATTCAGACTGAATATAGCGTTATTCGGTATGAATAACACTAAGTCGCCGAAATTCAGAGTGACACGTGGCGCGCTCTCGTTTGTCCTCACGTTCACAATGAAAAAGTGGTTTGCAATTGAACCCACCCCTATATATATATATATATATATCTGTAAGTTAGTTGGTTGTATTTATCCATAATAAAAGTATTATTGTTTATATATACTATGTCCTTGTTTTTCTCTACAAAAACACACGCACACAAACATAGATTACTTAGGAATTATGGTGTCTACAAACAGAATAATACATCGATCTCCAAGGATGTATAATCTGGACAGATACGATTCTAAGAGACCATCCAAGTTGCAACTGCTTGGTTTTCTGATTTGACTCCGTCAGGGTCAAACATCGAGCACAACTTCTCCATAATCATGGTATCATCCTGTGGTCCTTTTCCAATCTTGTCTTTATATAACTTTATCCCCGCATATACAAATCTTCTGAATCATGTCTTGTACATTTAGCTATGAAGAAGTGAAAATTAGGAAATACCTCAAACTTGTTATTGTCTCTCTTCAGCCTGAAAAATTCTTGTTCTTATCCTTGAACTATTTAAACCATGTTAAATAAATTCTTAAAGTCACTCAAACCACGTAAGAATTTAGATTAAAGAGAAGAGGTAAAGGATCTATTTCTCATATGAAAGTAAACCTTTTTTGGTTTAGGAAGTTGACTATTTTAGTCGGTTTCTCTTTCAACCATTGCCACCGGCCGAAGTTAACTTCCTAGTCACCTCCATCTTTTGGTCAAATCCTAGTGTCTGATAGTTGGATTGGGTTTGAGATTCTTTACCAACAAGGACGGGGATTTGGAGAATCAGAACATGATTTGAAAGGTAGAGGGAGAGGGAGATAGAGAGAGAGAGAGAGAGAGATGTGTGTGTGTGTGTGTGTTAAATGCATGGAGAGATCATAGAAGGGCATATGGTGGCATGTGCCACTCTATTATATTTCTGTTGAGGAGGTAATTTTTTTACATTTACGAAAGGTGTTACCGTATTGTCTTAGAAAGGGACATCACATTTAAAAGCTCAAGAAGATGCAACCATTCCTTGTAATATACCAAAAAAACAGAACAATAAAAGACTATGGAAATCAACCAAAAAAAGGGAATAAAAAAACCGAAAATGAATCTTGAAATCAACAAAAAAACCAAAGGGTTAATTTCATGTATACCCTTATTAAAACTCAAAATATCATATTTACCCAACCTAAACTATAAATATCATATATGCCCTTCCTAATTTATCAAAATATCATATTTATCCAAATAATAACTTTTATTAATTTTTAATTATTTTAAACTAGATTTAATTATTTATATTTAAAGTTGTTAAGAAATGGACATTTTTACCCCCATTTAAATATGTTTTTATCACTAAAAAGAAAAGGTCAAAATAAATGAAAGTATTGTGATGAAGCCAAACAATTGATGATGAAGATGAACACCAAATCCCTAAAATTTCTCTATCTTTCTATTCATCCTTAATTCCATACCCCTTTATCTCTAATTCTCCTCTCACCCTGATTATTTCCGTCGTCCTCATCCGTCAACCCCAAACCCTCATCATTTTTCTGATCATATTTCCCCCATCACACAACTCTCAGTTTCACTCTCTAATTCCAACAAACCATGGGCCTATCTTGCCCTCTTATCTCCCATGGTTGTTAACCCTAACATCAGAGTTGCATCATGTGAAGCATATCTGTAATGGATTTACTCTCCCTCTCCATCTGCTCAAGCCGTCATCGAGATTCACTGGAGATCCAGTAACGACGGAGGTGGATGAGGATGGTTTAGGTGTTTTATGGTCTAACATTGCGGAGTTTCATATGCGAAGGCCGGAGAATTCGGATGCGTCCTAATAAGATTAAGATGTCGATTGGTGGAGAGACGTTGGAGAGTGTGATTGGGCGGGAGGAGGACGAAGGGTTGCTGGTTTTTGATTTCGTAGGAAGTTGGAAGTTGCTAATTCATTTACACAAGCTACCAATTACAACTTGATGTGTGTGGTTGTGAATGTAAAATTTACCACTCATTTATATTTCTGGGTTATTAGATTAATGAGTTGTTCAAATATTTCAAAAATACAAATGAAGAAATTGACTTTGAATGCTTCTGTATGAGATAATAATCTGAATTAATATGATATTTTTAAAGTTTACAAAGGGTATAAGTGATAATTTTAAAAATAGATATAAGAGAGGGTATAATAGTCATTTAACTATTTTTAATAATTTAATCTAATTAAAAATGATTAAAAATTGATAAAAATAGTTATCTGGGTAAATATGATATTTTGATAGGTTAAGAAGGATATATATGATATTTGTAGTTTAAATTGGGTAAATATGATATTTTGAGTTTTAATAAGGGTATACATGAAATTAACCCAAAACCGAAATAGTCTCTCGAAGTTAATAAAAAAATCCCTCCAAATCAAGCAAAAAGCTTTAAACATATCTCAAAAGTAGAATTAAGCAAAAAACATGTTGGGGACACGTTCATAAAAACCGTGTTTTTTGTAAAAACTTTTTGTCCATAGTACTACCTTTTTTGGGTCCATCACTGTTAAATAGTATAGAAAAAATGGTATTAGTGTCTTCCAACTCGACGGTGTATGTTTGATTAAGCACAAAGAGTTGCTCCCCATCTTGATTGTTTGTCATCCTACGAAACTACCTCCTCTATATTATGTTCATTGTAGGGTCAGGGTTGTTCACCGAGAAAATTCACATTAAGAGGGTAGTTTTAGGATGTAAGATCTTGACCAGAAAGAATGGTTGCCTAAATACATCTTTAATTAAGATTCTAATTCATAACTTTTATCTATTATTAAAAAACTTGCATATTTCAATTTTAAGATAAATACATGTTCAATTAATCTTTTAGAAGGAATTATTGGTTGTTCTGATTCAAGGTGAATCCCGGAACTTGATGACTTTGGTTTAACTGAATTCTATAAGTTTAACAACTTTAGTCAATATGGTTTTAAGATGTATAAGGTCGTGCGGGCTCGGCAGCGGGCTAGGCTGGGGCTTAATCGGGCTCAACCTGATGTTGGTACACGACAAGCGGGCTCTATAGGCGGGCTCCAACTTGAGCTCACGAAACCGAATCGGGTTCTCCCCCTCTCTGTATATTTTAAATAAAAAATAACGTATTTTTTGAATTAAAACCAATATAGCAGTTGGTAACGGCTATATTGGGTTAATTTTTTTTTTCAATTTCTTTGTCCTATATATATCTAACTTATTTTACATATTTTTCACACCAACTTCTATTTCTCTCTTCTATTTCACATCAACTTCTATTTCTCCCTTTTCATTCCTTCATCACGGGTTCACCACAACCCACTTCATCATCCTCAACATCGTCATCCATGGATATCGACAAGGAACTTGAGCAACGAAAGGAAATCTTTGCAGTGTTGGTTCGAGAATGTGCAACATTAATTTATGGTGATAGCGCTTCATCGTCAAGAAAGAGAACCGGTAATATAGAAAGAAATCGGACAACCGCAAATGATCGGCTTATGCAAGAATACTTTCAGAAAACCCGACTCATACTGCTTTAATCTTTCGTCGACGGTTTAGAATGAGGAGGGAACTACTCTTACGAATAGTTTGAGATTTATCGGATAAGTATCCTTTTTTTACACTCCGGAATGAATCTTGGGTAAACCAAAGGTTTTACTCCAATACAAAAGTTTACCTCCGCTATTCGGCAATTGGTATATGGAGTAGCTGCCGACTCACTTGACGAGTGCTTGTGGATGGGAGATAAAACATCACGAGATTGCCTATAATATTTCTGCAAAGGTATTCTTAAGATATATTGTAAATAATATTTACGCAAATCTGCTTTTGCTGATGTTCAGAAATTGTACATTGTGCATGAAAACAAACACGAATTTTCCGGCATGCTCGGTAGTTTGGACTACACTCAGTAGGACTGGGCAACTTGACTAAACGTCTGGCGAGGTCAATACATGCGAGGTGATCATCCCTACCCAACAATCATCCTAGAAGCATTGACCTTCCAAGACACATGGTTTTGGAATACTTTGGTGTTCTTGGTCCCAACAACGACCTCAACATTCTCTATAGGACTATAAATCGCCCATCTTAGACGATGTATGCGATGGAAAACCACCCGAGATCCCTTTTAAGCTAAATGGAGTTACCTACAAGCGCGGATATATGCTAGTGGATGAGATATATCCGAGAATGGGCTAGTTTCGTAAAGTCGTTTGTATATCCACATGACAAAAAAAATGAACAAAGTTTAATAAAGCACAAGAAGCAGCCCGAAAAATGTTGAAAAAGTTTTTGGCATACTTAAGGGTACTTAGCAAATAATTCATCACTCGACACGCATATGGCAACCAAAAAGATTGAGACACATTATGAATGCTTATATCATATTACACAATATGATACTCGAAGAAGAAGGGAAAACCTTTTGTAGCTTCAATGAAAACGACATTTTACCGGCAAACGTTCTGCAAATTATTGAGGAATAACGGGAGGCAAATGTTGTAGAAGTCAGAGACAAGAACACTCATATAAATCTTCAGACGGATTTGGTCGAACATATTGCACGTCTCGATCTTCTCCACCTTGACAACATCTAGATGTTTAATTGTATTTCGTTGTTTTTAAAATTTTATTTTGTAGTTTTTGATTTAATTTTGTAGTTTTAAATTTTATTTTGTAAATTTTAATTTTAATGAATTTATGAATTTTTATTTTTATTAATTATGTTGTTTTAATTTAGTTAATAAACAAAAATTATGTAATGGTACAATATTGAAAATGTTAAATAATGATTTGATGATAAGATAACGAAAACTGATGTGACATTAATAAGATAGTTTGAGATAAAACATAACCAATAGTAATACTCATGCCTAAGTGAAAGTTAAATTGGGTAAACTTTATGAATTATAAATCACAACCATTCATTGATTGCTTTGGAAATGGATATGATGATGAGATTTTACATCAACAAATATGAATCAAATATCAACAAGAAGATCCACCTTTTTCCGGATTTTTTGTCACGATTTTTAAAAAGAGATGCATGTGTAAGAAGTTGTTGGTTGGACACTTCTCCATCACTTATCACAAAATGCCTCCACTAAAAAATTAAAGTGGTAAAAAGAAAACAAGTATTTCGTTTACCAATTTACAAGGAGAGTCACCACCATTAAATATTTGCAAATTCCAAAAAAAGAAACTTTTCCATTTTAATATACATATATCTAAAAGCAACTTTGTTTTAATGTTTCTTGGTTGTATGATGATGTGGAAGTGGTGTAAATAAGCCGAGCCGAGTCGAGTAGTGGGTTAATTGAGCCGAGCTCAAAAAATAATGTTGGGGATCGAGCTCGATTAACTTTTACAATTCGGGCTCGAGCTCGAGCTCGAATATTTTTTGAGTTATCGGGCTCGAGCTCGAAGCTCGTTTATGGGTTCGAACTCGCGATCGATTAACTCGTTTATCTACTTGAGCTCGATAAATTTTATATATTAATAATATTATTAATAAATATATATGAACATGTTTGGCTCGAAAAAAGGTATGCTCGAATGGCTCGGCTCGGCTCGAAAAATTTAATCGAGTTTTCGAACGAGTCGAGTCGAACATTGGTATTATAAAGCTCGGCTCGTTAATTTAAATGAACACGATTATATGTTCGAGATCGACTCGAGCTCGAGTATTATTAAGCTCGAGCTCGAGATAAATGAGCTCGAGCTCGAGTAGCTCGTTAAAAGCTCGACTCGCTTACACCCCTATGTGGAATATCTCATTCTCATGAATCCGAATTGGCAATAGTGACCCGGTTGCCAGATCTTGGTTGCCGGAGCAGTTCAATCAGTGTCTCCGCCTGTCCACCATCCAAATTAATAATTCAAAATCAGACCCAACCCCACCTCATCATTTAAATTTATGTCTTCAATGATTAACAAATAACAACCATATAAAAATTGATAGAAACTAAGTTTTTGTATGTCACGAAAAGATATAAGAAAACCTCTTCTATAGTAAAAAGAAGATAAATTAAAGACGGAATTTCGTTTGTGAACCATAATTTTTGTGTAAATTTCGCTAAAAAGACGATTATATGACGAAATTGGTTCATGAAATTGTTTAATATGATGAAATTATATTATATGATACATTTTAATGAAATATTATTTCATATTTAGGTGTTTTTTACATAAAAATCAAAAGGTTTCATCAAAATATATGAAACAGTTTCATAAGAATGGAAAACTGTACGAAACCTTCTGATTTTACGTAAAAAACACCGAAATATGAAACAATTTCAACAAAAAAGTAAATCATATAATATAATTTCATCATTTTAAAAATTTTCATTAAAACAAATTTCATTATATAACCATTTTTTTGGCGATATTCAAAAGTTCACACAAAAATTATGATTCACAAAAAAAAATTAACTCCAAAGATTTTTTAATTTATCAAATTGGGAAATTGGTCATGTTCATTATATACGTCATATCTCATTTAAACCATCATTAATTTGAATCAAAAGAAAAATACATTTAAAAAGATACGAAGTTGTTTAACCTTTAACTATTGAACAGAAATCCCATAAACCCATGTCATTTTTACTTTGATTTTTGAAACGTTCAATTTACTTGACACATCCAAAAATAGGTCTATTGTACGCGTTTAGAATTAATCATTAGGAATCATTTTATAGCATAATGGTTGATCAACGAGGTGGAAGTCAAATGTATATACTTCTAGAGTCAATAGTGTTAAACTACTGCTTTTGAAAGTGACATGTTAATGGTCTTTGCAAAAATGCCAAAAAAACATAAATGGTAATCGGCCTTGGTTTCTTTAGTATAGGCATACGTGTTTTATATATCTTGTAAACTATTATTTTTCAATAATTATCGGTATTGCTGTCGGTTTATACATAAGTCAAATAATTATTTCATTGGTCCTAATGTTAACAAAATATTTATAGATATTGAGAATACTAAAACTAGTGATTAGTAAAAGGCAACCTAAAGTCTGATTGATAGCTTTAGTTTGGTTGGGTTTTATTTTGGACAAAAGGTTGATACTAGCAACCTTAACCAGTCTACAATCGTCTGCCAAATCCATAATGTAAGGAATAAACATGATTCACTCAACGGCTGTGGGTATCGGAGCACCCTAGGCTTTGAACCCAGTTGCACTCGATTTTGGACAAACATTACCCCTCACTCATTACCAACTGAGCTATGCATTGACAATTTGGCTAGGTTTTTGTGTGTAAAACTTAGGGTAAGATTAAATAAAAACTTGGGTTGTGTTCGGCAAAAATAAATTATCTAATAAGCTTTTAAGTATTTCGATGGATGATAAGCTAGCTTTTTGAAACGCTACTTGTAGTAGCGTTCTGACTTTTGAGAGCTTTTTATAGTTTTTTTTCCCAATTATATTCTTATTAATATTAACTATTATACCTCAACATACCCTTTTGAGAGATTTTACACACTCATAAACTAGTTTTTGAGATTTACCTTTTGTTTGGCGCGTGTTGTAGTGGACTGGGACAAGGCAACGATGGGGGAATGGCTACTTCGCGGACAACCATTGTTCGGTAGACCACACTATCATCACACAACTGCAACAGGATCGCCACCGCGATCTCCTTCTGCCTCTGTGATCCGAACTCTACAATCTCCACCAACACCGGAATTCCACCTTCCTCCACCAGTGCCTCCCTTGCCTCCCGCAACGATGCCAGAACCCTCACCACAAATGCTGATTTATCAACCATGTATGACTCGAAATCCGCCATTAATCCAACCAACGGCTTCATGATTCCGGCCTGAATGGCTCGAATCTTGTTCTCTTTCACCGAACACAAAGAAAACAAGGCGGTTGCTGCGTCTTTCTTACCTCGAAAGGTTCCGGTTTCTAGAAGGTCTACCAGCAAAGGAATCGCTCCTGACCGTCCGATCGCCGTTTTGTTTTCTTCTAATTCATGGGATAGACGGAGGAGAGCGCAGGCCGCGTTTTCCTTTGCCGTCGGTGTTCCAACCTCCAACGCCGTAACTAACGGCCCGATCGCTCCGGAAGAAGTTAGAAGCTCTTTATTTTCATCACAGAGCGCCAAATTCAAAATTGCCGTCACACCGTTCTCTTGGAGTTTCAGATCAGAAGACGAGATTAACGAAATCAACGGCCTGATTGCGCCAGCCCTAGCTATCTTAACTCGATTCTCCCGCGTGTTGTTGGTAAGCAACCGGAGCTCCATCGCCGCTAGATTCTGATCTTCAACCGAGTCCAATTTGTTGATTAAAGTGTCAAGCATATGGAGAAGATCTGTAATCCTCTTAATTAGGAGATATTTGGTATATATATACATAGGAAAGTTCAAATGAAAACCCCTTTTTGGTTGTCAACGTGAGGACAACCGAGAGCGCAACACGTGGCGGAGACTAGTCAATAAAGGCGGCTTTGAGTGTGGTCCCCCCTTTTAATTCAATGCCCTCCCATGAATCGCGCCTAGTAATCCGCCGTGGACCTGACGTGGCGCCTAGTCATGCGCTATGTGTCGCGCTCTCGGCTGTCTTCATGTTCATAACCAACCAAAATGAGACAAAGGTGGGGAGTAAAATCTTGTGCAATTGAAGTAGGTTCCTGATCCAGGTGGTTAGATTCATCTGTATAATTAGATGCATTTCCCCAAACTACGTCACTGTATGAGGGCGGTGGTGCATCTTCACTACTTATAATGCTGCCGATTTCAGAAATCCCTCTGTCGCCAATCACACATCCAAACGAAGGAGCTCCAACGCTATCATCATCACTCCAACCATCAAGAATAAAGGATTCTATCTCCGACATTAATGGTCGTTTTTTTAGCAAAGCTCGTCGATCTGCTCTTGATAACAATGAGCTAAAGGGGTCCTTTTGTATATAGAAGAAAACGAGTGTTAAGAAGCATCAGAGAAGTAGAAGATAGTGAGTGGCCTACTACTTTAAATTATTAGACACAAACAAACAAACCAAAGAGAAAGCTCTCTGAAATGTCCTATTTCATTCAATTATGGATTTAGTCCTATCTTCTACATTAATTAATTATTACCAAATTATCCTTGGACTTTATTTATTGATTACTACAACGGATATTTTGATGATCAATACGTTTAACAGATGTAAGAGAGCAAACAACATACCACAAGAAGGGAGAATCGTAATCCATATAAGAAGAGGTTAAGAGGGACCAAATCTTGTGTTCCAGTGCTGTGGCGGATTGGTTATCGCTCCGGGGCTTCATAGTGCCCTAACTAGGTTCGAGCCTTCCCGTGCGCATGCCTGAGGGTATTTAAGTGTGGTTTGTTGGGGATTAGTCGGACTTTCATGCTATCAGAAAAATCCCAAACAAATCCTAAAAACACCATTACCAATACCAACGGAAAATAGTCTCATACAATACAAACTTATGACCATTATATCTGAAGTTTTAATGTTATTAAAAAACAATATAGCATTAATTTGGATAGAGTGATCATCAAATATCTTGTAATGAGAAACTATTAATCTAACACACATGCTTGAGCTATTCTTGTGAAGTAGAGGGACACTCTTCAAGCACGATGGCATCAACATATATGCTTGAGCGGTATTGATCTTTCATAGTTATCAAATATATTTTAACATTTTTCATTTCTAGCAAAGCTCATATCAATTAATGTTAGAATCCGTCTATTTTATTCCCGTATTCGACAACAAAGATCATAGGTAGCATCCCTCTATTTCAAAGTGAAGATAATCATAAAACAATAAAGATACACATTACCATTAGATGAAAGGTTATGGTTCCTTCTACAAAACCACAATCCATGGAAACCAAGGGGCGTTTGGTTCGAAGAATGATTTCTGAAGGAATGGAATCTGTCAAAGGAATTGGAATCTGGAAGGAATGAAATGGAATGTTATCAGGTTTGACTAGGGATGGGAATTTCACCCGGCCCGTCGGGGAGCCCGGCTTACCAGCCCCTGACGGGGCCGGGGAAAACCCGCAAAATCGGGGCTGGGGACCGGGGCCGGGGATACCCGGTTTGAGAATACCGGGGGCGGGGGCGGGGGCGGGGCGGGGGCGGGTGGCATGGTCCCCGATTTGGTGGGTACCCGGTAATAATATTATATTATATATATTTTAATTATTAAATAATAAATAAATTGTACATACTTTGAATTGTACATATTTTACCTTTCTTTCAAATGAATGTATAAAATAAATTGGTATATTTAATTAATTATGCTTCTTGCTCTCTTTATTTTTGCAATTCTTAGTTACGAAATTTGGATTGTTGAATATCTTGGAGTTGAAATTTGGAATTTGGAACAATGTTTGATTATTTAAACTATGTTTATTGTTTGATTTTTTAAGTTTCGAAACAATGTATTAGTTTTTTGTGTTGTTTAATAGTTTTTTTTAAGAAATATATATAACATACCGGGTCGGGTAACCGGGTGTTGACCGGGTCGTAACCGGGAATTGACCGGGGTTTGACTAAAAATTAACCGGGGCCGGGTGGTCAACCCCCGTACCCGTCGGGGGCCGGGGCCGGGTCTCCTTGTACGAAACCGGAGCCGGGACTGGGTAAGGGGGTACTCGCCCCAAACCCGCCCCGTTCCCATCCCTAGGTTTGACCAGTTGTTTGGTTGACATGAAAATGAAATGGAGTCTGTCAAAGGAATTGGAATCTGTCTGTTTGGTTTGCCAAGTAATTGGAATGGAATGTTGAAAAATGACAAAAATACCTTTCATCGATTTTAACTTTATTTTTCTTTGATTATAGACAATTAGAGGGGCAATCAAATGAACACCATGTAATTATTGCACACCCAAAGAACCAATGAATTAATGCATTTT
This sequence comes from Centaurea solstitialis, assembly GCA_030169165.1. NCBI lineage: Eukaryota > Viridiplantae > Streptophyta > Magnoliopsida > Asterales > Asteraceae > Centaurea > Centaurea solstitialis. The sequence continues at coordinate 76,083,392 of CM058040.1, forward strand.
ATAGAAATAATGAAGATTCATTTATTATGATTTAAATATTTAATAGAAGATAATTAGAGTTCATTAATTACCATCATCACTTATAATAGGAAACAATAAATGTATTTATGAATCGATATATCCATTAAGACTAGATGAATGGATGAGATTGGTTCTTAAATTGTACAACAATTGCATGGTGCATAGATGTACATTTGATTGACCCTCTAGACAATTATATATAAAGATATAACATCAAAAATTTTATATAAATGTAAACCAAACCAAAATATCCTTTTTATATATTTTCTTGTTTTAAAAAAGATAATGTAATTTATCATTCTTTTCAAAAAATTGTTTTTAACTTTAATTATTGAAATATAATGATAAAAAAAATTATAACACATTTGCATAATTCACTGGTCCTTCATCTTCCTTTTTTACTTCTCTTTTTCCACCTTCTGGTATCTCCATTTGCAGCACCCATTTTTTCTTTTTTCTTCCCCGTCGTAACAGGATGTCCAGATCTATCTTCCCCCATTGCAGCGCTACTTTTTCGACAAGTTTTCAGGCGACTTCAGATCTATCTTCGCCATCATTTCTAAGATATATAGTCTTATCTTCTGCATTGTTTCTAAAATCGATCTATATAAACCAAAATCGAGGAACTCATGGAGAAAAACCATTTATGCAGTCAATCAATGAAGAAAAACCAGATGAGAATCTGATCGATGTAGAGGAAATAGAGGAAGAAGTCAAACGAGGAAACCATCGATGAAGGCAATCTATGAGAAAAGAACTTGACCTGCTAGTGTTTTATGCTAAACTAAGGCTAATTTTGTCATTTTTGAAATATTGGATGGAATGGATTTCAATTCCATTCAGATTTAGGAAGAAATGATGAAATCCTTATGGGAAAGAATCTTTGGATTTCAATTCCATTCCTTAGGCAACCAAACGTCACGATGGAATTAGGTCAATGGAATTGACCATTCCAATTCCGTCGAAATCCGAGGAACCAATCGCCCCCTAAAGCTCTCTTATAAATAAGTAGATACATCCACATTTGAGATATAACATTAAGAAAACTTTTATAACTTCAGAAAGATCGTAATCACCCTAGCCCCTTTCTACATATCATCTACACCAGTTCCAACTACAACAATTTAAACAACCACCATACTGCTAAGTCTTGTAAAGTTACTATTATCTTGTGTTTCTATCCCACAAGATAGGAGCCCAATCAAAATCTTCATGAAAAAAAAAAACAATCAACTATATTTGATCATACGAATACTTTCCAATTCAAAACAGAGACTTATCAACATTACTAATAGATGAGCATTATCATCATCTAGAAATGATAATATGGTAAACCTAATAAGGTTTTTCTCATTCAATTCATTAGAAAACTTAGAGAAAAAGAAAGGCCAGAAAAATCTTTGATCTATCTCTCTCTCTCTCTCTCTCTCCCAAGTTCGACAAACACACATACATACATACTCAAATCAGTTTGATTTGAGTATCTGGGTAAACCTACGGCGGTCTAGCAACTCATCTCAAGGTGGTGCAGTAGTGGTGTACTCCCCGTTAGCGATCCAGACAACCGTTCCAAAAGAAGCCTAAAGGTATAAACTTTAAACCTTCTCGATATTGTATCTAAACTGTTTAGGTTGGATCTAGTGTTCGGGAAAATTGTTTTATTCCGCTTTGCATGTTATTTTATCGCATTAATTTCCCAACAGTGGTATCAGAGACACTTCCTAAACGTTTAGATCTGGTTTTACTGTTTGCGATAAACTGTTTCTCGTTATGTTTTGGTTTGTAATTTATAAAAATTCGTGATTTTATCAGTATCGCTTAAAAATCGGATTTTTATTAAAAACACGAAATCGCGATGATTGGCGGTGGAACGACGACAGACTGCCGACCGAACCACCAGGACTCGATTGGTGACAGCACCGGGCCAAACCGATCGCCGGCCACCACGTTTCGGTGGCAGCGGCGCTAGGCGTCGGCTGTTGATGGTGTAAACCACCGGCCGAACACGCCTAGCGGTGGCGACGGTGGTGTTGTTGTTTTAGCGGCAGCGGCGGAAGCGGTGGCGATGGTCATCGTAACCGTCACAAGGCCGACAGTGGTGGCAGTGGCTCTAGGCTGCTGTTGCCGCCGGTCGATGCCGCGGACCACCCGCCTAGCCGCCGGCTGCCTTGCAGCCTCGCCGGGCGGTGGCGGTGGTGTTTTTTGTTGTTGCCGAAGGCTACGACGATGGTGGCAGCGCTGTGCTGCTGTTGTCGTCGTATGGCAGATGGCGGTGGTGGCGGCGAGCCAGATGAACCGCATACCAGAAGGCCGACCGCCGGCTGCCTCACGGCCGCGCCAGGCTGCGGCTGTGGTCGTTTTTGTTTTTCCGATCACCAGCCATCGGCGATGGCGGCTGCTGTCGTCGATTGGCATAGCGGCGGTGGTGGCGTTCAAGTCGCTGCCGTCGATTGACGGATCACGGCGGCGGCGGTAGCGATTTTGGTTGCGCCGTTGTCGCTGGTGGCGGCGACGATGGCCCCGTCTCCGTTGTTGTTGACAGCCGGTGGTGACGATGGCGGCTATTCGTTACTATTGTTGCTATCGGTGGTCGTAATGGATAGGTTTTGTGTCGATAGGGTTTTTTTTTTGCCAGATAGGCTGAAACCCCGGATAAATTTAATTTTATTAGATAATTGTTTAAAAATTAAAATTGATTTTTATAATTATAAATCTAGTTGAGATTTTATAATTTCGAGATATTTTGTTTATCGTAACTGTTATGTTTCTAGTTTAATTTAACTGAACTGTATGTTGCAGTTGTCATAGCTTAGCCCCGGACCTAGGTTGTGTATTTCTTTAAATTTATTTTTCTGTCTTTGGTAAGGGAGGCCTGCGTGCCATTTACAACCCTTTTTATTGTAATTTTATTTTATGAATAATATAATTACTTAGAGACGGAGAAGACTAGAAGACGGTGCTTGGAGACACAACCGAGGATGTCGGAGCTAGTGGGAGCGTCTTTCCTTCATGCCTTGTGTGTTGTTTGTCACTTAGATTTGAGACCGTCAGTTTTAGTGTTGGCTCACTAAACTGACATTAGTTTAGGGTAAAGCTATGACACAGTGGTTTCATATTTTATAAATTGCGTGGTTTGTTATAATTGCGTGGCTGTGATAACACATAGCTTTTTAAATATAATGAATAGTTTTGTAAAAACCTAAAGGTTCGATTACAGAGTGTTTTTCGAATCAGTTTTAAAATCAGGTTTTGAAATTAAAACTGGCTAAAAACCCTTAGGACTAAAAAATCTTAGATGACGTAAGTGCGACCCACTTTCAGGACCTTTTGGCGTAAGTGCTTCGAATCCAAAAACCGGTCAAGGGAACTTAATCAACCTTTCTCGTATTTTTGTTTTTATCTTTGTCTGTCAGTGTTTTCTACGACACAAAGTATCTATCATAGACTATCAAAGGAACGGGAAAAAGTCAACCGAACCCAACAGTCTAAGTAAATACAGCGGCGCCACAAAGACTGATAGGATTTTTGTAAAAAAATTCAAACAAACAGACCTCGACCCAAGTATAAACCTCGGTCTGCTATCGTTTTTAGATAAAACTCAACAAGTAATAAAAGTGGTACAAGTAACAGATATCGATTCCACAGGGAGGCGTGTGTGAAAAAACAACCTTTTGATGATGCACAGTTATAAAAGGATTTCCGTGAGGTTTTGGAAGCAATAAGTTGATTTGTTTGGGTGCGTGAAAATTAAATTGACATAAATCAGTTAGATTAAGAAGCAAAGGGTGTAAAACTGGGTTGGGATAACATAGGTTATTCAGAAATATGATGATAAAAATAACATCATGTATTTTGGATTTAATATTAAGCGTAACCTCTGAAAGATTAACACATTTTCATATATATGAGTTATTATATGATTATGTCAACGCCATCTTTAATGTAACGGTTATCTCATAAGCGGCCACGTGTAGACATTTGAATTGTTCATCGTGGAGAAATCTGGATTCAGATCTCAACTGGGTCAAAACTCCCGTTAAAAGCAACATCTGAAAGATTGACTCATTTTCAAGCGTTGACGTATGAATATAATAATTTCATATATAATCTTCAATGAAATACCTAAATCCAAAATAATGATATCGTCGTTAATATCTTATAATCAAGGTTAATAGTGACTTCTGAAAAGCCAACTCATTTTCATATATATAAAGTTATATAATTAAATCGACGTAATCTTCAATGTAACGGTAGTTTTATAAATGGCTACGTGTAGACGATAAAATCATCCATCGTGGAGAAATCTGAACCCAGACCTCAACCAGGTCAAAACTACCGTTAGTGGCAATATCTTAAAGACTGACCCATTTTCATACGTCGAAATAAGAATATAATGTTTATATATAATCTTCAATGTAACCTTAAAAATAAGATGTTAATGACGAAAACTATTTTTATATCATATTTCCTTTCTCCATATAAATCCCAACTTCATTTTACACCCCTAACCAGGTTGTCAGGCTGTCATGCTAGGCTTCTTAAAATGAAAGATATATAAAAGAAAGCGGTAAATGGTGAAGAAATGTAAATGTTGCGGAAATTTAAATATTGTAGAAATGTAAATATTGCAGGAATGTAAATGAGCATAAATGTAAATGCGGTGGAATTTTAACAACAAGAAACGTAAAAGCAGTTAGATGGTTAGTATATTGCAAGAAAAGTAAAAACGGAAGGATTCGTACAATACATTCGTTAGTTATAAAACTAACGAAACAGAGTAACGAAATCCTTATAAGTAAAGTAACGAGAGCGTAGTAACAGAAAAGTAAAGACAAAAGTAACGTCGAACCAAGTAATTATATATTATTTTAGGCACCTTCCAGCTCAAGTAGTTATGATAGACTGGAAGGGTTTATTACCTAAAGTAATATTATTACGAGAGAACGAAAAGTAACCGGTAACCGACTCCACTCTGAAACCCGAGGAGAGAGCGACTCGCGAAAGTCTAGCTATTCAAATTACTACTTAAAAAAGTAGTAATCTTGGTGTAAGTAACAGTTTTGGTTAATCCGATACCGACACCCAAGGGATGAACAACCGACTAAACTACAAAGCGGTAATTCTTCTAAACGAGAAAACGTAACGTTAATGTAACTAGAATTAGATAGAAAGGTGTGAATTTTACTGTTGGATGAAAAATCGGATTGTATCCGAGATCACAAGTTGGTGCTCAAAGTGAAGACAAAGGCAAAGTCAAAGTGGTCAACAAAGTCAAAGTTGGTGCCGCCCCTGGTACCAAGTCGATGCCGAACTCGATCTGCCTGTCAGGTGGAAGGCCAGGCAGATCCTCTGGAAATACGTCTGGAAACTCGCTGACCACTGGTACCTCTGCTACCGACGGCTTCTTCTCCTTTGCCTGATCCGCCATAGCATAGACCAAGAAACTCGTACACCCCCGCTGGATGTACTTCTGGGCTTTCGCGACAGAACAGAAGGATGTAGATACCCTTCTCCCCTTGCCGTACACCACCAGTTCTCCCCCACTTGGATTCTGGATGCGTACCAGCTGCCCTGCTACGTCAGTCGTCGCCCGATTTGGAAACATCCAGTCAATCCCAACAACCACGTCTACTCCGTTCATGGGAATGGGGATGAGATTGATGCTGAAACGAACTCCGAAGATATCAATACTGCACCCCCGGTACACATGCTCGACCACCTGCACTTCCTCCGCCGCTACGTCGATTGCCTGAGGACTATCCAGATTACCGAGCTCGATCTGGAAGTCTTTACAGAACCTACGCGACACATAGGACCACGTGGCCCCCGTGTCGAAAAGCACTAAAGCCGGTTTCGAGTTGACAGGAAATATGCCTAAGGTACACAATTGACGACAGATATACTAATCTTACTAACAAATAAGGTAAGCTACCAACAATAACCGCATAAAAAATATAACAAGGAAAAACCTGTAATCACATCAGGCGCCGTCTGCGCTTCCTCGGCAGTCATCTGAAAGGCTCGCCCACGAGTAGTAGCTCTGCTCTTCCCCTTGGTAGTACCGTCAGTGATCATAAGCGTCGCTGGTGCAGGGGCCAGGGCTGGCGTCTTCTTCAGCTGAGGGCAATCGGGCTTGATATGCCCCGGCTGGTAGCAGTGAAAGCAAAGCCTGGCAGTCTCCTTGCAGTCCTTGCTAAGGTGGCCCGTCTTGCCACATTTGTAACACGATAACTCCCGCGGCCTACACTCTCCCCGATGGTAACGCCCGCACTTCGGGCAACTCGGGGTCCCGCTCCTGGTATCGGTCCTCACCCCCTTAAACTTCTTTGCTGGTGCGGACTGATCTTCTGCCTTCCGCTTCCCTTGCTGCAATTCCTCCAAGACCAGCTCCTTAGCCCGTGCTACCTCCTGCATGTCACCGAAGGTCTTACACCTCCCCGTGGCTACCGCCTTCTTGATCTCTGGCTTCAGCACTCCCAAATAACGAGCCATCTTCAGCGACTCGTCGTTCGCGTATCCCGGTACAAACAGCAGCTTCTCCAGAAACTGCGCAGTGATCTCGTTCACCGACTCCGTCGTCTGAGTCAGTTTCAAGAACTCAGATGCTATCCGCTCCTTTTCGATGCGAGGTGCGAACTCCTCATCGGACAAGGTCCGGAATTCCTCCCAGGTCAGCGCGGTGATCTGTGCCTCCGTGTACTTCTTGAGGGTCAGGTCCCACCAATCCTTTGCAGGTCCACGAAGAAGGTTCACAGCGAAAAGAACCTTCGAACCATCGGAGCACCCACAAGTGCGAAAAGCTCCCTCGACCGCCGAGTACCAGCGGTAGCAAGCCACAGGGTCCTTTCTCCCATCAAATAATGGCGGTTGGCACGCCATAAAGTCCTTAAAGGTAATCCCGCGGGTCTGTGGCTGACCCGTGCTCCCCGACCCTACACTACGAGCCGTAAGGGCTGCATCGATACGCTGATCCACAGTCTGAATCAGCTCATCCCTCATTTGGTTAAATAGCCCCGGCAGCGTCTGCTGCAGGGCTTCAGCGATCTGGGCAGCAATGTGGTCGGACTGCCCGGGCTCATCATCAGTCTGGCTTCGGGTTAGCACCATTCTGAAGATTTAAATTATTTAGTCACAGCTCAAACGAACATCACTATGCACCACTAAGGTACTCACACGCAACCCTAGTAATAGTGATCATGCCAACCCTAAGACTAGTTTCTACCGCGCATGCTTAACACAACAGATCCATGTATAGACATACGTAATACGTAACAGTTAACCACATAGCATGCTGAATCCCTAGCCGTTGTCAGTCAGTTAAAATCCCCAGAACTTAATCAAATCCAACCTTACACAGGTGCTTATAGTAATACTATTATTGGCGCCGTATTACTATAACCAACCATGCATGGTAGCCGGGTCAAGACCACCGAGCAACAATCAGACAAGAACATGCCCGACGACCCATCCCCGACGTACCAAGGTGTTTACGTTTGGTTTTGATACCATCCTATTTAGACTTCAACTAACTAACTAGACGGTCACATAAAATCACGTATACAGCTCATCATTACATGCATGAAATTCCACATATAAATATGCATGCGTCACGGAATAAAACTACTATGTGCACAATAATTTAAGGTACTAAAGCTTACCTCCGTCTTGACGGTTCCGCTGGCCGTTCCGATCTTATCCGATTATTCCGACCGCCTGGTTTAAGTCCAACCACACACGCATCCACGAGTGCGTGTGCTGATTCTCTTAAACCTAGGCTCTGATACCAAGTTGTAACACCCAAACCCGATTGGAAATTTTTAAAATAAAATTTTAATAAAAATCTTGCATAAGTCATAAATGAGTGAATAAAAAAAATCCAAGGTCAACCATAAATAATATCCCAAGATAAAGTCAACAGTAAAATAATGATCGGATCGGAAGCCATCGAGCCGGGAACCCTCAAGCCGGAGCCTTGCCCTTATCAACACCGGAGCTCGTACCTAAAATGTTTAAAACACGAGGGGTAAGCTCAACCGCTTAGTGAGTAAAGTTACATACAATAAATTACAATTATATGAACATACACATCAACCACATTAACAGCTTAACGGTTTCCCGTTTACCGGACCATCCCGCAATCCGGTCATCCGCGGTTTCCCGCCCTTCGGGTCATCACGCAACCCAAATATCACCACGTAATATCAACATCAAGCATATCCACATAAAATCACAATTTACCGCAGGTAACCCACTCACCTCAAAGATGTCACGTACGCGTAACGATAGCGTTCCACTCACAAGTATAACCTATGCAACTGTTCTGAAAATTAAACACAAAAGAACCCTACTAGTTATTCTAAGGTTGTCAACTACAAGGCACAATCTGAAATTACCATCTCCCCATAACGAACGATAGCACGGTCCGACGAAATCTCGGCCAAACCCGTTCCATTATTCCCGGTTGGCCAAGAGGGCGGCAAAGGCGGCGGTGAACCATTATCACCACCGTGCGCCACCTAAGGACAGCAGCGGTGGCGGATAGCTCTACCACCACCGGCGCACTCAACACCACAGGCCGTAGCGGCGACCAAGGACGGTCTCGGTCACCGCCGGCCATACCCACAACCACGCCGCCTCCGGCAGCTAAGGGACAGCGGCGGCAAGATGTTAATCCCGCCACCGCCGCCGATGGAACCAACAAAAGACAGCAGTGGCAGCCGGCCACTTGCCGGCGTCACCTTCTCGCGAAAACGGGCGGCGGCGCGACGGCGAGGGGAATCCGCCAAGCCGCCGGCCAGCCGCTAGGTAGATCGGTAGTAGCGGCAGCCCGCATAACCACCGTCGCCCACCACCCTCGTCGACACCAAGACCGCGCGGCAGCAGCTAGCGGTGGCTAGCCGCCACCGGCGTCGACATGACAACCACACGACCGCCGCCACCCACAGCCACTGCCGTGGGCCGGCTTCGCCTGCCACCAGAAAGTACGGCGGCGACGACGGTATCGCTCGCCGCCACCCCCGACCCCCACCAAACTAACGGCGGCTCAAGGAGGGTGGTGCACCACCGTCGCCGGTCCGATAATCACCCATCACCATGTCTAATCTAAGTACGAGAGATAACCGAAGCTTACCTCCCACGCGAATTGGCTCCGGCGGCCCTCCTAACTCGACCTCTCTTGCTTTTCTCGACTCTCACGTACACGATAAGGAAGAGGAGGCAACCCTAGGGTATATATTAAGATTAAATGGGCCTCCTCCCCCATTACTTGACTCACAAGAAACTAAACCCTAATACCCTCTACTAATATCCTCATAATTAATAATAATATAATTAAAATAAAATAAATGAAAAAAAAAAACGGGATGCTACAATGCTGCTGCTCTTTAATTAATTGTTGTCCAGCCTTGCAAAAGATTTCATTTTTCTTGGTCATGCTTACTGCCATATAAAGATTTATTTCTTCATACTTGGTTAATAATTATTTAGTCATTTTTCCATCAAGCATTTATAAGTAATGTTATTTCATGGCTTGTTTCACCAAATAAAATTTCTTTGTGTAAATGTTTAGTTGAAATTTCCTAATCCATATTATTTTCAACAATCTATTCACAACCAAATTGTGTGTATGTGCGGGAGACCGC
>CM058040.1:76093076-76136451 GCA_030169165.1 Centaurea solstitialis
TCTGCTAATTATTATTAATCATTAGATTGGTGTGAATCAATGGTTATAAGGTTGTTCTTTAATTTTTAGGTTATTTGCAGTTTTCCCTTGAACCCAACCCTATATATATATATATATATATAAGAGAGAGAGAGAGAGAGAGAGAGAGAGAATGTGATAATCATTTTCAACCCATATCTAACGTGAAACCCATGCAATCTATGAAATCCTATGCAACGTTTCCATATTTAATATGAAATATATGGAAAGCCAATGATTATGAAAATATGAAATATATGAAAAGTCCATGATTACAGCAACGTTTCATATAATTTGTAAAATTTCATAGGTTTGCATTGGTTTCACGTTAAATATGGGTTGCACAATAATGAGACCCTATATATATAGGGAAGTATAAAATACAAACCATGAGATTCTTACAAACCCTACATACCTAATCTGAACTATTGATTTTGTTTATCTCCTAATTTTTAGGCAGTTACCAAATGTGGTTGAGAGAAAATATAGGAAACGAATTAATCCGCATTGTTGATCATCTACATGTATGGTTGAGATTGGTTTGTACAGTTTGTAAGAATTTCATGGTTTGTAGCGGATACGACCCCTATATATATATATATATATATATATAAGAATAATCAAATGAAAACCATTTTATTTGTGTGAACTTGAAGACCAATCTAGCACCATTAAAAACTTTTAATCAATGGTTATTTATTTAAGATGGCATTGTTTGTAATTTTATCAATTTTAATCTACACCACACTAGATTACAAAACCTAAAAGGGTATTTTAGACATTTTGTAATTTAAAACCCATTAGATCTAAACCCATCAAATTTGGTTCTCTTTCTCCTTTCTCCCCCAACCACGACAACATCAGATTAAAACTCATCAAACCTACACCGTCGCTGGCGCTCCACCGCCAACGCCATCATCGCATCCATTCTCCTGATTTTGCCTACACTGCCGTCCACCGTCGCATTACGCATCCCTGGCGACTTTCTCTTCCGGAGTTTCGGTCATCTTCGAGATCTGGTTACCAAACACAACTCTGATGATAATTAGATCTGGTAATTTTTTGTTCTCATAACCATCCTCGAGATCCATCTTTGAGATCTGGAATGATTTGATACTTTTTATGCCAAATTTTGTATTTTAACTAAAACCCCTAATTTCTAGGGTTCTTGAGATTTTTTTTCAAAATTAGGTTAGTTTGATTCGATTTTGGAGATTATTGTTTCACAAAAGTTGTTTGTAATCTTAATTTGAGCAACATATCTGAATTTTAACAATTTTTATGAAGATTTTAGAAAATCATTTCTGAATTTGTGGTCTTGAAGGTTAAGTGTTCTTTAGTGTTCTTCAGTGTTCATCATTTTTGTTCTTGAAGGTTCATCATGTGTTCTTGAAGGCCAAAGTGAACGATGATGTTTTGATTCATTAGGTTAAATGTAAATTTACATTTTATTTGTATTCATTAGGTGAATTTAAATGTAAATGGACATTTTGCTTTGTATTTATTAGGTGAATATAAATGTAAATGGATACTATGTTTTGTATTCATAAGATAAACTTATGTTTGTATTCATTAGGTGAGTTTACATGTAACTAGACACTATTTTTGGATTTATTAGGTAAATTAGGGTGATTTTTATTTTTATATAGTGAATGTAAGGGTTCATTATAAGGTGAATATCAAGTTTCATCTAATGAATCTGAAGATTCATAGGGTGAATCTGAGTTTCATCTAGTGAATATTAAGTTTCATAAGATGAATCTAATTTTCATCTACTGAATGAATTTACATGTTTCATCTGATGAATCTGAAGATTCATAAGGTAAATCTAAGTTACATCTAGTGAATCTAAATATTCAGAAGATGAATATGAAGTTTCGTCTACTGAATCTGAAGTTTCATCTACTGAATTTGAATATTCATATGATGAATATGAAATTTCATTTAGTGATTCTGAAGATTCATATGGTGAATGAACTCTGAACCTTTTTTTTGCCACTTGGCGATCAAACTCTTTTCAGATCAAAGACTTAGATTAGTCCTCAAGTTTTTACCCTTTTTTGGTCCTCTCTTGATCAGTATTTGTTTACATTCACTGCAAAACAACGTGAAAGTAAAAAAAAATCGAACATTCATAGTGAAAACACTGTAAATGTTACATTCACAGTATTTTTTTACTGTGAAAGTTCAATTTTTTTTACCTTCACAACACTTTCACTGTGAAGGTTCAGATATATATATTATATATATATATATATAGAAAGGTTCAAACAAGAACAAATTCAATTTGCAAGAACAAATGGACAATTCTGGATCACATGTGATGTGGGTCCCACATAATAAAAAATCATATATGATTCAGGTGGGTCCCACCACTAAATCATATATGGTTTATTTAATGATGGGTCCCACATAACATGTGGCTCAAAATGCATTCTTTTGTTCCTACAAATTAGGTTGTTCTTGTATGAACCTCCCTATATATATATATATATATATATATATATAGGGGTGGGTTCAAATGTGAACCACTTTTTGGTTGTGAACGTTAGGACAGCCGAGAGTGCGACACGTGGCGGATGACTAGGCGCCATGTCATGTCCACGACGGATGACTAGGCGCGATTCATGGGAGGGCATTGAATTAAAGAGGGGGACCACACTCAAAGCCGCCACGTGTCGCGCTCTCGGCTGTCCTCACGTTCACAACCAAAAAGTAGTTCACATTTGAACTTTCCTCATATATATATATATATATATATATTATAACTTTGGTACTAACCAAAATTGTTTCATCCAACATGGTCCTTTTGAATAAAATATAAAGAATTTGGTCTTCACGAACAACTCCTGAAAACTAAGGTACAAAAACTCAACAAAGCACAATTTCACAAATCGAACATAATTGGTTTTTGAGTACAATATTGGATTTACATTTACTAAATACGAGTATTATACTCAAAGCCCATATCTGTGTCGTAATTTTGTATAGAATAAGGATTCATGAAATGAATCACAAGCATTTTCACATATAAAGTTTGTTCAACAACAAATTGGATTAAATAACTAACTGGATCAAAAAAAATGGCAAAACAAAACAATATATCTTCATGATATTATCAATTTCAATTTGCAGTATAGCAGAATTTATCATCATATGCAGAGTTCTTACATTATTTTGGTGACAAAAGCAGTGTTGGTGTTGCCAAATTTGGTGACGTCGATCACCATAATATTCTTAGTCCCGTCATATTTTTTTTGTTAGATGTATCATGTATGTATGTGCCCGATAGGGGGGTAAACAAGCCTGAGCCGAGCTCAAGTCCGGCTCTTTTAGATTCATAAAGCTCAATCTTGAGCTTCGTTCATTTCGAGCCTTTTGTATCAAGCTCGAGCTTGACTCATCAACGATTTAGCAGGCCCGGGCTCGGCTCGTTTGTCAAACAAATCGAGTTTATTAAACGAGCCTAAAATTAAGCTTGAGTTCGAATCGAACTTTTAACGAGTCGATCCTAAATAGCTAACGACCAGCTTGACTCGCTTAGTGCATCTGCAACAGCTTCTCTAAAATGGAGATTTTGGACAAGTTTGAACTCCAACAAATTCCCAAAACTTTCTCCATTTTAGAAAAAGTAGGAGAGAGAATTCAAAAATCTCCAAATTTGGAGAACTCCCCAACAATCTCCAAAAATGAAAATGATTATCATAAGAGACAATTACTTTTTTTATTTTATTCCACCAATAATAAATTTTAAAATGAAATGTATATGAGATATAAATAATATTTTATTAGATATAAGTAATATTTTAATAATATAAGTAACGATGTTATTTTTCAAACGAAGAATCTCTTAGACTTAAATGTTTTTTTTTTAAAGATTTTTAGACTTTAATTGGAGTTTGAAGAATTTCTAAAGAAGCTGTTAAGGAGGGTCTTACAATATTCTTAGTGCTCATGAAAAATCTTCAACTAGTGACCTATAGGGAGTTTAAACTAAACACTCAAATTCATGGATCAAATATTAACAAATCTTTCATCTACTAATCAACTTGTAGCAAAGTGACAATAATCATTAGGTACACCAACAAAAGCCCAACATTATTGGTCCAACATTATTGGGGTTTCCAATTGAGTCCAATCTCCTACAGGATTAATGATCTAAACCTCAACGAAGATTTAGAAGTTGCTTTAGTATTTTCCATATATAAATAGTCTGTAATTTAAAAAAGCTATAGGTACATTTACCAATAAAACTTGTACGACATACGTGGCATCCAACGACAGAACGAAAACATGACATATTAAACTAACTTATTGTTTTTGGGATAATTACATATTAAACTTACTTACTATTTTTGGGATAAGTTTCATCTAGGCTTCGCCTAGACTACATCCTTGGCAATTTGAAATTGAAAATTCGGCCGTATGAGACAAAACCTGCCACAAGATGCGCATGAAGGGATTCGAACCCGGAGTGAATAGGATACCATCCACATCCCCTACAGGCCTTACCGCTACTCTACGAGTTTTATGGTTAACTAACTTATTGTTACATTTAATTGAAAAGGTTCAATTTAGATTGTTATAAGCTAATATAATTTATTGAAATCCCACTTGAAGTAGCATTTCAATGTGTTTTAAAAGAGTTTTTTTTTTCAATGAAGCAGTTAATTGATTATTAGTTTTAATTATTTTTCTTAATATATATTCTTAGAAAGGTTATTTGTAAAATATTTAACTATTTGTTAGTATACATTTTTTTAAAGTGATTAGCAGATTAATCTACTTATTGATTAATAGCTTTCTTATAATAAATGTTAATAAATATGTGTTTAATATTTTTTATTGATTATATATTTTTTCTAACTTGACAAATTTTCTTTTTTTATATATATTTGGTTGTTCAAAATCATCAATGCAACAAATTTCTAAAATAATATTTTGTTATATTATTGATAACTTCACAAAAATTGTTACATTCCTTAATAAGTGATTGTTGCGATACCAATTGTGAGTCCAAGAAATCAAAGAAAAATATGATTTAAATGAGAAATGAATAGAGAAAAGAAGTGTTACTTGTTTATTGAAGAGAGTTCTCAATGGGTTTACAAGAACACACACTTTTTCATCTAATCGACTCTCATTGAATGAAGCTACCCTCTTTTCCCCTTATATAGGTCCATTTACACAAAAGCCCAAGCCTAAGCTAAAACTATTAGCTAATTACAAAACAATCTCTAAAGCTTTCTATATAAAATTTTCTAATTATTAGGATAATTCGGTCCTAACAGAAACGTTAATAATAACATCCAACATATAACATGGAATGCATGATTAAGATGAACGTATACCTTGTAAGCGTTTACGTGCAAGAGTCAACAATTTAAAATACTTTATTATGTACTAGAAACGTACCCGCGTGCATTGCAGCACGAAGTATGTATCAATTGCCCGATTTTTATATATATCATTCTAAACATCAATTTAATCATGTGTGTTCAATCAATTAACCTCCTAATGGTTTATTGAATAGTCAATCCCGAAAATTGAAATAAAATGATTATCTTTATATAATAGAATATATAATATAATTGAATAAAAAATATTCAATATTGGGCTTATTTCGAAGGTATTGACGAGACGATTATGATGGTATAATTTGTTTAAAAAATGTAATTTTAATATAAATTTTAGTTCATAATTTATGATTATTTAGATTATATGATAAGGGTTTAAAATAGAAAATGAAAAAGTAAATGACTAAAATAAGATTTAATAACTAACTATGAGGGTACAAAGTGTAAATGTGTAAAATGAAATGTTGAACAAAACAAAGTTATTTGCTTTTATATATAGTATAGATGACTGTATTTCATCAAGATGATATCATGTGCAAATATACATGATAATTCTTACTAGATAAAAGTATTCACTCTTACTAACTGGGTAAGATTTTTGACTTCTATTATATTCATCCAACAAGATAAATGTCCCAATTAGAGATGGCCAAAAATCGGTCTCAGGCCGGTTATAACCGGTTAGGATCGGTTCGGTTAAAAACAGTAGTCGGCCGTAACCGGTTAAGGCGTAACCCGTTACGGTTCGGTTACGGTTAAGGGGTCCCGGGGTCTTAACTGTTTAAGCTTAAAAGTTAACCGGTTAACCTCGACCGGTTATAACTGGTTACATAACCGGTTAAGGATCAGTTAAGGCTATTCTTTTTTTATATATTTTTAAACTTCATAAATTATTTAAACGTTATAAATTTAAAATAGAGTAGAGTTGAGAGGGTTAAACTTGCGAGAAACAAATAAGAGTCGAAACTCGAGAACACGAAATCACAAATTATAGCGAGAATTTTGCGTTTTTCGTAAGTTTGGTAACTTGGTACTCAACCCAAACACCACACAACTTATTTATAGGGTATACGGGGGTAAAAGGGCCAAACAAATGTTCAGAAATGAAACCAAATGGCTCCTAACGGCTATAATAACGTATATAAAACGGTTATTTTTATGAATTAAATCGGTCCCGGTTATAACCGGTTCCGGTTCCGGTTCGGTTACGTAACCGGTTCCGGTTCGGTTATAACCGGTTATGAGAAAAATGTCAAAAACCTTAACTGATCAGATTAACCGGTCTCTTAACCGGTTATGAATCACTTCGGTTATAACCGGTTAATGACCGGTTCGGTTATCGGTTAACCGACCGGGCCGGTTATAACCGGTTGGGTTTGGCCATCTCTAGTCCCAATAAGCAATCATCTAGTAATGGGTCTAAGTTTAAATAAAAGATTAAATATATTTTTGTATCGGTTATCTTAATACGATGAAATACATTAGTGATTTATTTTAATGATTATACTATGTAATGTTAATATCAAATATATTTAACATGTTTTTAAACCTCCTTGTCGAGGATCAATTTCAGCATCGATTTCTTTCAATAATATATTTATTGCTTAGATTATTATTTAATTAGCTTCTTAAGAGTATATTTATCAGGAATCCAATCTAATCTAATCTCTATTGCTTAGATCATTATTTAATTAGGTTTCTGTTAATGTTTTATTCAGAATTTCAGATTAATAGCAAGCTTTAGAGAGTATTCTCTGACATTTATAGAATTTTGCGTTTGTAATTCAAAATAATCAAAAAATTTAGATGTTTGTCAATGGTGAATCGGTGTTGTTCTTTGTAGTCTCAGATGCTTGAATACAACAATCGGGTTCATAGGTCGTCTAAGACTCCTCATAGACTTTTTTTGTAAGACTTAGATTTTATCAAACAACACAATTATATATCTTATATAAAAGTATTATAAAAAGTCTACGTGACGATTTTAAGTATCTTAATTAAAAAGTTATATATTTACAACAATTTTGAAATAAGTCATTCTATTAGTATTTATATGACAATACTTGAAAAAGTGTCTTATAAAAAGTGTGTTCATGGGACCTTTCTCAAAATGCCATATAAAAATTCATTTTTATCTTGAAAGGGTTCTAAACAATTATTAAGATGTCCAAAAACGTCTTATAAACTTATTAATGTCCTATAAACTCATTTTTATTAGAGTGTGAGTTGCTTGAGAAATTATATATCCATATTTTAGTTCATCAAACTAAATTTCTTGTACCCATTAGGCTACACACACCCATACTCTCCAACCCTCTCAACCCACTCACTTTTTGACTGCCACATCAGCTTCCACATCAGCTTTTGGTCAACCCCCTCTTTACCCTCCCATAACCCTCTACAACACACACCCAACCCTCCCAACCCACTCACTTTTCAATTTATTTTATTTATTTCATTTATTTTATTTAATTAAATAACATAATTAAATAAATAATATTGTTAAAAATAATTTGAAAATTCTAATATTAATAAAAATTACATAATTAACTAAACTAAAATAAACTAACAAATTAACGAAACAATATATACAAGATGTTTGCGCGTTACCGGATGCGGGGTTCTCGGACTCGTTAATCCACGACTGGCATAACGCTACTTCCTCCTCGCGTGTCCATTTTTTTGCCGGTGCGCGGGTGGGGAAGGTTTGTTTCGGTTTTTCGGGGAAAAGATTTTCTACGGCCTCGGGTGAAGCGGAACCTTCGGTTGGCAACCGTTGGGTCTCCGGAACATACGAATGTGTTTCGCTTGAATCGGAACCCGAGGCCGTTTCACGGGGTACGACATCGGGGTAAACCGTTTTCCCGCGGTTGTAATCCGTATTGACACCGGATGGCCCGATGTGGGTGGGAAAGGCCGTATTAGACATTTGGGTGGGATAGAAATTTGGAGGGTAAGGAAAATGGGGAGGATAGAAATTTGGCGCAAAACCGGTTCCGTAACCGGTTCCGTAACCTGTTCCGTAACCGGTTCCGTAACCGGCGTTTTGTTCGGGGTTTTGCGGTATATACGGCGGTTGTTGTTGAGCGTCAAATTGCGGTATGTATGGTTCGTGGTTCGCGTAATCGGCGAATCCCGACCCACCGGCACCTCCCGACCCACCGGCACCTCCCGACGGACCGGCACCTCTCGATCCACCGGCACCTCTCGATCCACCGCCACCTCTCGATGCTCTTTCTCGTGAACCACGGCCCGACATGTTTGGATTCATGAAAAGTGAATGTAGTTGTGAAAAGTGAATGTAGAAGTGTGAATATAGTTGTGTATATGAAGTGTGAATATAGTTGTGTATATATAGGAGGTTGGTTTGTAAAAATAAAAAAAAAAATTTAGCCGTTGAGAAGGCCGTTGGCAACGGCTT
Organism: Centaurea solstitialis; assembly: GCA_030169165.1. Classification (NCBI taxonomy): domain Eukaryota; kingdom Viridiplantae; phylum Streptophyta; class Magnoliopsida; order Asterales; family Asteraceae; genus Centaurea; species Centaurea solstitialis. Next base: position 76,101,873 of record CM058040.1, read on the forward strand.
TGTGAAGCCGCGGTGCCTCCTACCCGCCGGCTTCAACAAGTTGCGCACCCAAGCCAACCTACCCGCCGGGTCCATGCTCTCCAACCCGCTGTGAAGCCCGTTACCCGGTGCGAGCAGCCTTATATATACCATACAATTGAGTGGAAAAAAAAATTAACTTTGATCCTGCAGCTACTTTTTGTCTTTTTCCTCTTCTATTCATTTTCGTTTTCCATATATTCATATACTTGTTAAGAAAAAGGAATAACTTCGACCCTAGAAATTGTTTAAATTACAAACCATGCCAATCAACTACTTTTTGTCTTTTTCCTCTTTTAACCATTTCTTCCATATATTCATACTAGTAGTGTACCCGCGCAATGCGGCGGGATGTAAAATTTAAATAACTATAAGTGAACATACCGATTATAATTTACGATAGATACCTACGTGCCTTCGCAATTGTTTTCCTTGGTTTGAATTGGATGAATGGATGCAACAAATTACCTTAACCTCATTGGGCAGCCTACCGGTTAAGGCTTGTGGAAGGTGTAAAACCAACCCAAGGGTCACTGAGTATTAATCCCATGGAAGCATGCTTTAACTCTCGGTAAAAATTACCAAGGATGTAGTCTGGTCAAAGCCCAGGTGAACATTATCTAAAAAAATTAGCTAGTAAGATTTTAGTCCATTAATACAACATTGTTTGCAACAAATTACCCGGTAAGCGGTAACCACGGTAACAGTCGTTGCCCTCACTTGTCAAATATGACTCTTGGTCTTTGTGTTTGCTCGTACCTGGTAATATTTTTGGTCCTTCCCATATTAATTGTTAGTGTAACACCATTTGATAAGCACTTTTTTGGAAGGGTGTCCAAGCCTACAGCCCGACTAATCCCCAGCAAGATCAAAGCTAAAGAATGCCCCTTTGTAAATGTCCACAGGTTGCGCATAGAGAGATTCAAACCCAGGTTAGGCGATATAAACTTCCCAAGCCTTGTTCACTTCACCACCACACTAATAGACCATTTGATAAGCACTTATCAGCTAAGTGTTTAAAATACACACTCATCTCATTTTTAGAAAAACTCTTCCAAACTTAAAATCATTTTCAAAAACTACATAAACAAATTAATCTATAAAAACACCTTTATTTACTTAACGGAAAACCAACCAAACACCTCAGAACACATAGCCATTTCACCTGGCACTTCTCTTCTTCAGCCACCAAGCAAACAACATATCCAAAAGAAAACCATTTAAAAATAAGTTTATATTAATATGCTTGTTGTCTACTTCAAGAATTACATACATTGCTTCCTTTGCATTATAATCTTTCGTCTTATTTTAAGCACGTAATTAAACAGCAATGTAGATCTCTCTCATCATATTCGAAGGGCCGCCCCGCATCGACTAATTTCGGCCACGTCAACTTACACTGCTCTTCCACCTCTTTGGCATTTGCCCCTTTCTCGGCATACTGTTTTTGGCACTCTTCGAACAGCTTCACATCCATTTCCTGGAACATATTACGACTGTTTACCGTCAATCCATGTACCACTTGGTTCCAATGAGACTCGACATTCTTCTCCAGTGCTTCAAAGACGATGTGTAAAATCACATTGCGATTCTAAGCAATCAAAATGACAATGTGCTCGTTGTTCCATAAGAAAAGAGCTCGTTCTACCGTCTAAAAACGACATTTCATCAAACTAAACAACGTTTTTACAATACGCATTTGGGTTATGAGTGAGGCTATTATTTCAATAAGAACTTTAAGATCGACTTGTGAACAAAATAAATCAAATTTTAGCAAACTTAATTGAAAAATGAAAACAAGGATCACAAAAGTAGTTTATATCAATGCCTATTGAACATCAAGATAATAAAAGGCATCCTGATGGGTATTATACAAATGTTATAGTCATTACTCATTACCTTTACACCTTTAAGTCCCTTAACCTTAATTCACTGCGTTAAACGAAAGTTGAGGTGTTACTTCTCATGAAATATGAAATACTAAGGGAGTAACAACAAAGAACTAAAAAGCAAAGATCAATGTGCTTTTGTAAAAGTATAAACTAACGGCATAAACAATAAAGTTCTTACATGATCGATGCTAAGGTGATATAAATGGAGTATGAGGAACAACAAAGAACTAAAAATCAAGGTTCACTTACACTTAACTTACCGGTGTACAACATGTTTATCTGGTAAGTCCTTATCAGGTAAGACCCTTGGCTTGTATCAGCACACTTACTCGACCAGATTCTCAATAATTATCATGTTTATCTGAAGTGTAATTAGAGTTCTACCAATATAAAAATTGTGAGAACAAAAAGTATGTTAACTATTTACCTTAGTAAACTGTAGAAATTGTGGCTTTACAGGTGTTTCCTTGTTCCATCCACTGTTAATTCGAGCCATTATCCACTTGTTTGAGATCTTGGTAGAAAATCACGAAGCTGGAAGAGAGATAGTCAACATCTGCATAAATTGGGTCTTTACATTCACTCAAACAAACATATGTCAATCATGGTACTACATTGTGTAGGAGAAAGGAAAGATACATGGCCATTAAACATGCTCTATGAAAGTGGTTCACAAATATCACACTAAGCAAGCTACTAAATGGAGAAAAACCAAAGTTGCAATAAATAAAACAACCAATAAAAATAGGGGTTAAAAATTTAGAAATACAAGAAGCTCCAAAAATGCAATGAATAACAACAAAAAAAGTCCAGGAATCAATTTCGATAACCAATAGATCTGGAGATGTCTATAGAAGAATCAACCACCCTTGTGGAATTTCAACTCATCCTATAACCCCCAAAGGCACTATATGAAAAGAATTAAAAGCAACATTGAAGTTTAAGAACTCATATAGAGTACAGATTGTGAAGTACAATACCTTTGATTTACTTACACTCTCATCTTCAAGGACCAATGATCATCTCTAATAAAAACAAAGAAAAATCCAAAAGGATGGTTGATTCTTCTAATTCTATCAACAAATACCCAAAATAGATATTAAGGAAGATGAAAGGAGTCAAAAACAACCTCCAAACAACCATAATCCACCCTCACCTATAGATTCGATCCCAAAAGGCAAGAGTAAAACATGGCGATTTTGACCTAAAAACTATAAATTGGACACCACCAATACCATATTTAAGGGCCAAATTGAAGCAAGGGGAGAATGACAAAACAAAATCGAGACTAAACAAGAAATCAGATCATACCTGAAGCACAAAGTAGACCATCACTCAAAGACAATGGTTTCCAGGAGAGAGAGAGAGCCTTTGGACTTCAGAGGTACAATACAAAGGATGTTGGAAAATTATTTAAAAATTATCAAAATCCACAAAATCGCTTCAGAAAGCTAATTACCTTGATGTAAAACATCATCGACTCCAATAATACAGAACCGATGTGTCGCTGTATCGATGGAGGAAGAGAAGCAAAAGAAGATGATCGACGGAAGAGTATGATAATAACCCTTACCTTATTTTGATCGTTGAATATGAATAAGCTATTCTGAGCGATGAATAATCAAAATTGGATCTGCCGGATGAATACTCAATTTCGTGTAGAAGGAGCTCTGAAATACTCTCTACAAGAAAGATGAAACTGGTGTTTGGAGGTGTGGGTTTGAAATTTGAAATACAGATCCTTCTAGAGTTCTAGGGAATATCTAAAGTCGCCTTGAAAAACTAAAAGTCGAAAAACCTGTTGTACCGTGTGCTTTTCAGCTGTATTTGAGATCTTAAGATATATGCTTTAACATGTTATACATTTTTAAGACTTTAAGACTTTATGCTTAAAAAACTTGTATTTAAGACTTTTAGCAAATTTGCTTATTAAAGTAGTATAGATATTTGTAAGGAAAAAGGTTAATACGAGTATAAGAACAAAGTAACTTACGTTTTTAGTCCATGTGATTTAATATTTATAACGCTTTCGTTCTTGGCCTTTAAAAACTGATTTTTCATTCTTCTATACAATTGGTCATCTAAAAAATGCTTTATTAAATTGCATATATGTCATTATAGTTGATTATTCTTTATATTTTTTATTCTCAAATTATATAATTCATGTTTTTTTACTTTTTAATTAATTTACTTATTTTATAAAGATATTATAAGTTCAAATAATTTCGTTAAAGTATATGATATTTTTTTTCCAAAGCTTTGGTCCCTAAAGTTTATCAAATGTTATGGACTTAGTCTTAAAGTTCATTTAATACAAAATAAACCTCCAGGTATGCATTTTGTTATGTATTTGGTCCCACATGTTAACGATCTTAAATTACAAGATTGCTATTGTGGTTAAATTACAAGACTACCATTTTAGTCCCTATGCTTTGATATTTATAACGACTTTCGTCCCTGCTCTTTAACTAAAATGCTTTTTTCATCTCTGTGGTTTTATTTTCATTCTAATTTCATCATTTCATTCAAGTTTGTTAAATTAAATGGTTAACTCATCCAAATTTTTTTGATTATATTACAGATTTGCCACGGTTAACTTTGACTAATTTTTAATAGGGTGTAAGTGATAAACTTTAAAATTTCAACTATCTATAACTGTTAATAAGGTTTTACCTTCACCAACATAGGCACAAGAAAAGTATGTTGCATTTAATCAACCAAGGAAATAAATTATATGTTGCCTAAGTTAATTTTGGTTGATTTTAAAAAAAATATCAATGGTCAACATTCAACTAAGGCAACGTAGCTAAAATGTTGCTTAAGATAGTTTGAGGCAACAAACAATCATTTATATGTTGCCTAAAGTCACACTTAGGCAACATTGGCAGCATATATTAGCCTTTGTTGCTTAAGTTTATCTTAAGCAACATAAACAATTAACATTTATTGTCTAAGGGGCCATTTACTTAACACTTATCTGGTGAATTTACCTTACGAGATGAACATGACAAGGACTAAAATCTTACCCGGTAAGAGCGATGCGATGAACCAAGAATCTTATCTGGTAAGTGAAATTGACGAATCTTACCTAGTAAGCGCTTACCGGATACATTGTTGCATACAATACCGTTTTGAGAGACTAAGATATTGTACGATATGGTAGATGATAATGTTTATTTTTTTCGGTAAGCGCTCATCGGGTAAGTGTTCAAGTAAACAGCCCCTAAGACAACTTTTGATGTAGTGTAGTTGTGTTTAGGGGTGTTCATGGGGTGGGATGGGGAAGGTAGTGAAACTTTTAAGAACCACATGCACGAGGCGGGTATCAAATTACAATCTGAACCAAACCACGCGGGACGGGTACCCGTTACAAACTGAACCGAAAAGGAGCGGGTACCCACAGTTCGGTTCATGGGTACCTGCATTTTGTTGAGTGGTTTGATGTACATATATATATATATATATATATATATATTAGAAAATGAAGCTATTTTTTGACAAACTAAAACAATTAACACTAAAAAATATTCGAAAATAAAAATAAGAGTAAGGAGGATTGTCATCGATACGAGTGTGCAAAACAATCAACACTAAATTTGAGTGACAAACCAATAGTAGTGGGAGTGAACGAAAAAAACACGATATGTGATGGAGATTTTTTTAAGATTGGTAATTTTTTTATTATGAAATATTAATAAATATATTTTTCTTAATAAACTAAATATATACGGGGCGAGGCGGGTACCCGTGGGTAGTAAATTTTGAGAACCGAACCCGGACCGCGACTTAGCGGGTACCCTTATTTTCGGGGTTTTCGGGTCACGGGTTGCTCAAATATCGGTTATCTCGGTTTCGGATAACACGGTTCGGTTCGATTCTTCGTTTTTTCGGTTTTTTTAAACACCCCTACTTGTATTGTGGATAACACAACCGAGGTTAATTGGCAAGCCCCAAAATCGATATCCCCATGTCGACTCCTTAGACGACCCAACCCACCCCACCCTCTCTCCTTTCTCTCTATCTCTTTTTTCTTTCTCCCTCTTCTTTTCTTTTTCTTTTCTTTTTTTTTATTAATTATTTCGATTAGTATGGTTGTGGTTGAATTGGTAAGGCTTGGTAAGGTTTTGGTAAGATAGTGAAAAGTTGATGTGGCGCTGATGTGGCGACTGGTACTATTGGCAAACGTCGTGACCACTGTGGATGGTCTTGTATTAATGGCCAAAACATGTAATTAATTACATTGGCAAAAACAACATATAAAAAATTGGTTGGTCGTTCACTTTATAGTATCGATTATTGTTTTGTGATTTCTTTTTTGGTATTAAAGTTTAAAATTTCTTGATTAGAAAACCTTGATATTAAAAGGTTGGCAACCTCGTTACGGTATGCTTATTTACTTTTTCTAAGGCTATCAGTACTCCAACCTTCCCAACCCTCTCAACCTAACATGTCGCATCAGCTGACACATCAGCTTTTCTCCAACCCTCTCTTAACCCGCTCATAACCCTTTGCAACCCTCAACAACCCGTACCCTAACCCTCTCACACAACACACACCACACAGCGGTGTAGGTAACCCACCAGGTAGGGGTGTTCATTTTCGGATATCCGGAATTTCGGATATCCGAAAATTTCGGATACTGAAATTTACTATCCGAATCCGAAAATCCGGATATCCGAAATTCCGGATTCGGATACCGGATAATCCGAAAGTTCCGAAATATTGGATAAAAATGTCATTTTTAGCTAAAAAAAACCAACAAAATACATCATTCTTCGTACATAATAATTGTCCACATGTTTCCAATCATCCACAAGCTAATACGACATTAAATACTTAGTTTACGTGTTTTAAATAATAATACGAAAGTTTAAAGTAACATAAGAACATAAAATAATATATAAAATTATGTATATCTATTATTAATAAAATACATATGAGACTTTGAGTAGGGTTTTAATTTTTTTAATATATATCTATTATTAATAAAATAATATATTAATATAAAAATCGGATATTTCGGATATCCGAATATCCGAAATTTTTCAAAAAACACTATCCGAATCCGAATCCGAAAATCCGGATATCCGATTTTCGGATATCCGAATATCCGAATTTTCGGATATTTTAGGATCAGAAGTTTTCGGGTATTCGGATGTCGGATCGGATTCGGATTTTTTTTAAACACCCCTACCACCAGGGCTTCAAGCCCACTGAACCTGCTTGATGAGTACCCCCAACCTGTCGGGAGGAGCCCGCCCAACCCAACCCTCCCACTACGCTTAGCCTAAGAGAGATGTATGGCAACCTCTTCAGGCTACATGCCCATATTACTAACTCTATTTTCTTGGTTTTCTTTGAATTTTGATATGTGCTTTGCGCCTGATTGGGATTTTCCCTCAATAGCTTTTGGACTTTTTTCAAATAATTAATTCAGTTTATATTATTTAATTTGTTGGTCATTCGTGCATGTGGTTACACTCTTTTAGATATTTAGGAAATTGTATTCTTCTTTATTAATTTATTTTGCCATGAATTTTTGGTTCCATCTTCATTTCTACCATGTGGTTGTTCAAGTTAATTACCCGAAATCTATGTGCTTCTTGTGAGATAACCCACTTAATTTGTTGAAGACTTGAAGTGTTTAAACATCTATTTAGTATATATTTAAAAGGTTAAGTATATTTGCTAGCTAGCTTGCATGTGCACAAAGTTTGTACGTACATTACACGTTTATCCATGGTTTGTTTTAATTTTACATTTAGTTTCAAGGATTAGATTCAGTGTAAAGATTCTTATATAAATTTAGAGTTTGATTTGTATTTTGGGGGTTTCAAACAATCTCACATGATATTTGAAACGAACTTCATGTTGTTTGTTTGTGAATTTGCGTCTTGTTAGGATAGTTTTTATTATATTTGTTTTGGCGGTGCTTAAATAGATTATGATGGAGACTTGGGTGATGGATCGAAGACAAAGGTGGAAAGGAGGGTGGTTACGTACTTACGTTACCCTATTTGACATGGGTTGTGATTAGGAATGGCTTTGAAATCGATAACCAAAATCCTCCCCATAATCCCCGGATCCCTATCGGGTATCTTATCTGGGATTCTTCAGGTCTCTATGGTTTTCCTTATCCTTCTTGGAGAACCTAGTAAGGATAAGAATTCTCGTTCACCATTGGTTATACTTGAACCCGGATACAAAAGCAACCCAAAAAATTTACAATTATGTTAATTTTTAGAAACAAAAAAAGAGTAAAAACCGTACAACCGATGGTTTTTAGCATAAATCAGAGAAAACTCTTCGTGGAGTTGTTTAATATGATGCAAATGTTTCATATAATTCATTTTTTTGATGAAATTGTGTCATATTTCGAAGTTTTTTTATGTAAAAATGAAAAGGTTTCATACATTTTTTTCATTCTTATGAAACTGTTACATGTATTTTTTTAATCCTATGAAACTTTGTCATTTTTACAAAAAAGAACATCAAAAAATGAATTATATGAAACATTTGCATCATATTAAACAACTCCACGAAGAGTTTTCCCTGATTTAAGCTATGAAATGATAAGTTTTTACGGTTTTTACTCTTTTTTTGGTTTCTAGATAAACTTGAATATACACACACACATCAATAAGAAGTTCCTAAACTTAACATAAAAAATTTAACCATTGGTTTAGGTTTTTTGTCATCCCTAATTGTGATGAGCAGGTTGACAAAAGATAAGGGAAGACAACTATTATGCTATGTAAACATAATAGATATATTAGTTACTTTTTACTTTTTCCTAAAGGAAACAAAATAAAGTTGAGAAAAGAGACTAAAGTACCCCTCGTTTATGTAACACCCCGATTTCAAGTTTGAACCCTTATTATGTTAAGCGTTACTTAGTGACTAAATTTCTGCGTTTTATAGGAACCAAGGGCTAAGGTGTAATTACTGGAAGTGCATGGTTGCTTAGCATGTGATTAAGTAAAGGGTTTAGCCCTCAACCCCTCTTTTTCCAAATCAGTTTCCAATAAGCGTATATGGGAGAAGGGAGGGCGACCAAGGAGAAGAATTCAAGAAGGTGCAATTGAGGGCTATTGTGGATCAATCGGAGTAGAGTTTGAATTGCTATCGCCAAAGGTAAGAGTTCTACACAGAAATTTGATGTCAATTGATGTTTAATTCGGAGTCTATCGTTGGTTAGGGTTTGATATTGATTGATGATCATGAGATCATCAATTGATGTGTTATGGGGTGAATTGGTTGCATATAATCGTTAGATATCGACCCTAGTTAGTGCATAATCATGACTTTGGCTTGTTTTGATCAAGAAAACCGTTCTAGAGCAAGAAAAGGAAGAAAGGGAAATTTTCGGATTTCCCGTCAGCACTGCGCGGCTGTGGGAGATTGGCTCGTTCTCCCTCGTTAACCGTCGGATCGTCGCGAAATTTGGATAGCGGCTTCAAGACTCTTTGTTCTTCGATCTGACCAGAGGGATCGAGCATCGGAGGCTCCAGTAAGGAGCAGAAAATGGCCGAAGTGGACTGAAATTTCCAGGAAGTCGAATTTTGGTGTTTTGAAGATTTGAGTGGTGTGTGCATGCGATTCTCGAAGGAAACCGAGGGAGAATCAAGTACTGAGTTGGAATTTCTCTTAAGGTATGATTACAAACCCCCTATAATTATTTGGATGAGTTGGTTACATAGAGTTTGTGAATTAAGGTTATGGATTGCGAATGATGGCCAATTGATCATTATTCGGAAGTGGGAGCTTGATGTCATGTGATTGTGTATAATCATCATGAAATGTTGTATGAACTTGATTTCGATGGTTTCGGTCGAAATTGGAGTTGTAGGTAAAAACTCTCGTTGGTAGTCGCAACCCGCGATTTCCGTTTTGAGCCCGTTTTAAACCGTTTGGTCGAGGTAGCTTATGGGACTTCTTAGGAACTTGTTTAGGCTTCTTTTAGGACTGTTTGAGGGTCCTAATTTTAGTTGTAAATTGTTACAAATACAGGATTCGGTTTGAGGGATCGTGCGAGTTTCGTGCTTTTGATATCTTTGCGATCCAGGTGAGTTACACTTACTTACATTTTATTGTGTGGTATGTATTGTATGCATGATAGCGTATGTAAAAGGGATTCACATGCCCTTGATGAGTTGTGGGGGCCGACCCGTGTCCTAACTGACGGGAGAAAGGGAAACCACATGCCCTTGATGAGTTGTGGGGGCCGACCCGTGTCCTAACTGACGGGAGAAAGGGAAACCACATGCCCTTGGTGAGTTGTGGGGGCCGACCCGTGTCCAAACTGACGGGCGATTAAATATCGATCTCATGAGAGTCGGGTGTCTGATGTGTTTGATAATTATTGATATGCTTGATGTGAATGATGTTGATTGTGTTGGTACCTGTTATGGTACAGTCCGTGCTATGTGGTAAGATGTAGGTGGTGCTAGCTCACTAAGCTTTATGGTTATCCCGTTGTTGTTTGCTCTTTTAGTGGTAGGTACGTCCTCAAAGGACAAAGGAAAGGCTCTCGTGTGAGGCTCCGGTGACCCAGCAGTTCAGTCTAAGCATGAGGAGTTATGAATGATGTTATTTGGAACAATGAAATAATTTCTTGGTTTTGACATGTAAACACTTTAGTTGGATTTTGTTTAAACAATGTTTATGATTCTCAAGTACTTGATCTACGTTTTTCTTAAACTTTATGACGTATGAGTTGTTTTTAAATGAAAGGTTTTTTGGACAAGCTTCCGCAACTAATTATCTTTTGTCAAATCGTTGGTTACTTCGCAAAAAAAAGTTGTATTTTGGAATATGAGTGTTACAAGTTGGTATCAGAGCCTAGGTTTAAGGGATTTGAGTATTCACAAGTGGTGGATACTTGAACTTAAACCAAATGCTCGTGTTTTCGTAAATAAAAGTAACCAAAATGAAATGTTTTATGGAGAGATGAGTAGTGAGACTGAACTACAGACCGGAGTATCAGAACGGGGGTGAGCACACTAACCTTACCTTGTTGAGCATGTTGATTTGTTATGATGTGAATGTATGGCAAGTGTAATATGTGGACACTAGTTATGTGAATTACTAGTGCTATGTAGTTAAATTTGAGTATGCATTCCATGATAGCTGTTATGAGATGTATGAATGCATGTATGTCGTATGTGGCTTGTAGATATGTGGTTATGAGTAAAGAGCATGATGTTTGTTATGTACTTAATTGGTACATGAGCTACTAAAAGTTTATGTATGACAAGTTATGTGAAGTTATGGCATGTGTAGTATTTGAGCAGAAATTGCATGATAGACAAGTATGTACTACTAATGTAGTTTGCTTGAAATGTAGATATTGCATGTAAGCCTTGTATAGGCTAGTAGTACTTGACTATGAGTAGAAAAGCATGTGGCCTATTATGTGAATAACTGATAGACGAGCCATTAAAGCTCTAGTGTGAAAGTCATGTATGAAACAACTAGTGGGGAATTGGGATCTTAGTGATGATGTCGAGGCTAGATATGTAGGGTGTATTTATGGTGATACAAGGGCCCGTATCATTGCAAATACATTGTGCATATCAGGGAATTGACATAGTTACTGGAGTACCATGAACCAACTAGGTTGTGTTTGGGGTAGTATCACGATAGGATGTGTGTATGTCCTTAAGGTGAGTAGTTAGACCCCTAAGAAGCATGTGTTGATAAGAGGCACGAAACTAAGGTCATTGACCTTAGCTAGAGTGGATAAGGAGAAAGGTGTCAAAACCGTTTATATGTTGACTCGGTATGGATAGACCACTCAGTAGCATATGATGAAAGGAAAAATATAGTGAAGGTCGTTGACCCGAACAGTTGTGGTCAAGGTGAGTAGGAAAGTGTCGTCTTTAAAGTGTGATGATCTTAGGATCAGTATGGGTTGTAGACAAAGGGGGTATCCTTATATGTTAGAAATTGTGGTGATTGTGTAGGAGAGTGCATGTTTAAAGTCAGAGATAAGGGTATGTGTAGTGATAGTAAGGTGGATTGAATTCCATCAGATGCACGAAAGTTGTGGGCTAGAGAGCCTGATTTAGAGAAGCAAGAATGAAGAAAGAAAGCAAGCTAATTGGTGGTTGTTGGTATGTAAGCGGCTGACCATGACTGAGTGAATAGCCTTCATGTTGAAAGTGAAATTTATGTATTTTAAATTATTGTCAAAAATGAAATGCAGTATTTTTCTCACCGAACTTATCAAATCTTTTGGAAAAAGCTGGCATTTAGAAAATGTGTTCTTAGAAAACCTATGTTGTCGCTTGAAGGTATTTTCTTTATTTATTTATCTCGTGATTGATAAAGACGTTTCATTCTATTTTTCAAGATAAAATGATTTTTGTATTAATTGTGGAAAAATACGACAACATTTATTTACGCAAGTTTATGACTGAAACTAGTTGGGCATGTTGCTACCCCACCCATGGGTAGGAGAGTTATTTAACTTATTTTGTGTAAGGTATTTTATTGGGTATTTTGCAAGTGATAAATATTTATTTAAACACACATTATTAGCATTGCGACAGTTGGCAGTGCATAACGGTGTCATCTCATGTGGTGTGCATCGATGATTCTCGAACTCATCATATGAGTGGCTGTGTATTTATGGCAATATTGTGCTATGCATATTAAAGATGATTCGTGATATAAGAGTATATCGAAATTTTCCAAATGTACGAAAATGACTTAAATCATTGTGTTATTATACATGAAGGCTATGAGCTCACTAGGTCTTGGTAAGGATAGAAGGAAGCATAGAATAAAGTTTTGGGAGTTAGATGTAACGGTATAGCCATGACGGTCGATTTTAGACCCCGTTGTTTATGATAGAGAAAATCTTATAATTGAAGTCTCAAGACTGAGACGTTAGCAATCTAGTAATAAAGTAATTTATGCTCTTATTGGGTGGTGTACAAAATTCAGGAAGGAGGAGGTTCATTTGGGAAACCTAGTTCATGAAAGAGGTCGTTAATGCATCATCAGGATTAACGGAGTTAACGACTGATTTAATAGATCCTTATTGGGAGACGTAGATTTAGAAGAAATTTTGGATTGACTAATTGGTCAAAATTTGTATAAGATGGTAAGAGATGGTTGAACGAGGTTTGAGTATGGAGAATTTTGGAGGCCGAGTCTGTTATCCAGATTGATCTTTGCTTGATTCTTGTGTTTCCTACACTGGTGGTTACACCCGTAGGCTTGGAGGGTCAAGTAAGGATTGACGGACTTGGTTGCTGAGGCCAAATGAAGTAATCGGGAAAAATTGTGGCTCATTTAAATTCAAAATAGTTAAAGTCGGGAGGTAATTTTATTTTACCATGTGTAGGGTAATTGGTCTAGATAAGGCAATATCCTTTGTGATGTGGTAGAAATGAGCTATTTGGTGAAAATATGGTGTGTTTTTGGATAATCATGAAATAGCAAATATGGTTAGTTTGCGATGAAAAAAGTTAACGAGAGGGTTAGTCTGGATTAGCTTGGCTGTGATCACGCTCCTTTAGAGTGTGAAGTATAGGGAATAATGGTTTGAACTCCAAGTGGGGGAGAACTGTTGTTTGAGAAGGTGACCAGTTGTGTGTTCCATCTGATAAAGACGTATGAAGTAAGTTACACGACTCTTGATTTAGAGTTCTCAGGGGTAGTTATCGTGGTTAGGATGTGGCGATACTACCTTTAATTAATGAGTCAATAGAAGTTGAACATGCGACAGGGAAGATGGAAGGATGATGCAAGGAACTATATTATGTGTTATGTTGTACGTGATAATAGACGATAGATAACTATGTCAGATGCGAATAGCATGTCTTGTGTGCTTATGGACAGCCTTGTACTCGTGAGGGTCAAGGGGATAGTATCGTTCTCGTTAGAGGAACGGCAGGGTCAAGTCCGTTCTTGGAACGGAGGGCAGTTATATGTGTAGATATGTTTACGTTACGAAATCCTTGTAACCCGTAGAAAACGATATGGTGGTGGACGTGTTTTGGGTTGTGACCTGGACTGGGCAACTCCAAAACATAACCGTGAGGGAGTAGGGGTGACCGGTTAGGGCCCTGTGTCTCCAAACGGACAATATCGAACCACGGTCGTAAAATACGGGGTTACATGGATTCTGGTTTACGAAAGTGTATGAAAGAGATTTATGTTAATGAAATTTTTTTTAATGATGTTGGTACATCTATGTCTACGTTTCAAAAGATGATTTGACTCGTCTCATGTTTTAACTAGCGAATGTTGAGATGAGACGGAACTACTCAGTGATGTTCCAGGTATAGGCGATTTCGGGGACGAAATCCTGGTAAGTGGGGGAGAGTTGTAACACCCCGATTTCAAGTTTGAACCCTTATTATGTTAAGGGTTACTTAGTGACTAAATTTCTGCGTTTTATAGGAACCAAGGGCTAAGGTGTAATTACTGGAAGTGCAGGGTTGCTTAGCATGTGATTAAGTAAAGGGTTTAGCCCTCAACCCCTCTTTTTCCAAATCAGTTTCCAATAAGCGTATACGGGAGAAGGGAGGGCGACCAAGGAGAAGAATTCAAGAAGGTGCAATTGAGGGCTATTGTGGATCAATCGGAGTAGAGTTTGAATTGCTATCGCCAAAGGTAAGAGTTCTACACAAGATTTGATGTCAATTGATGTTTAATTCGGAGTCTATCGTTGGTTAGGGTTTGATATTGATTGATGATCATGAGATCATCAATTGATGTGTTATGGGGTGAATTGGTTGCATATAATCGTTAGATATCGACCCTAGTTAGTGCATAATCATGACTTTGGCTTGTTTTGATCAAGAAAACCGTTCTAGAGCAAGAAAAAGAAGAAAGGGAAATTTTCGGATTTCCCGTCAGCACTGCGCGGCTGTGGGAGATTGGCTCGTTCTCCCTCGTTAACCGTCGGATCGTCACGAAATTTGGATAGCGGCTTCACAACTCTTTGTTCTTCGATCTGACCAGAGGGATCGAGCATCGGAGGCTCCAGTAAGGAGCAGAAAATGGCCGAAGTGGACTGAAATTTCCAGGAAGTCGAATTTTGGTGTTTTGAAGATTTGAGTGGTGTGTGCATGCGATTCTCGAAGGAAACCGAGGGAGAATCAAGTACTGAGTTGGAATTTCTCTTAAGGTATGATTACAAACCCCCTATAATTATTTGGATGAGTTGGTTACATAGAGTTTGTGAATTAAGGTTATGGATTGCGAATGATGGCCAATTGATCATTATTCGGAAGTGATGAGTCGAGCTTGATGTCATGTGATTGTGTATAATCATCATGAAATGTTGTATGAACTTGATTTCGATGGTTTCGGTCGAAATTGGAGTTGTAGGTAAAAACTCTCGTTGGTAGTCGCAACCCGCGATTTCCGTTTTGAGTCCGTTTTAAACCATTTGGTCGAGGTAGCTTATGGGACTTCTTAGGGACTTGTTTAGGCTTCTTTTAGGACTGTTTGAGGGTCCTAATTTTAGTTGTAAATTGTTACAAATACAGGATTCGGTTTGAGGGATCGTGCGAGTTTCGTGCTTTTGATATCTTTGCGATCCAGGTGAGTTACACTTACTTACATTTTATTGTGTGGTATGTATTGTATGCATGATAGCGTATGTAAAAGGGATCCACATGCCCTTGATGAGTTGTGGGGGCCGACCCGTGTCCTAACTGACGGGAGAAAGGGAAACCACATGCCCTTGGTGAGTTGTGGGGGCCGACCCGTGTCCAAACTGATGGACGATTAAATATCGATCTCATGAGAGTCGGGTGTCTGATGTGTTTGATAATTATTGATATGCTTGATGTGAATGATGTTGATTGTGTTGGTACCTGTTATGGTACAGTCCGTGCTATGTGGTAAGATGTAGGTGGTGCTAGCTCACTAAGCTTTATGCTTATCTCGTTGTTGTTTGCTCTTTTAGTGGCAGGTACGTCCTCAAAGGACAAAGGAAAGGCTCTCGTGTGAGGCTCCGGTGACCCAGCAGTTCAGTCTAAGCATGAGGAGTTATGAATGATGTTATTTGGAACAATGAAATAATTTCTTGGTTTTGACATGTAAACACTTTAGCTGGATTTTGTTTAAACAATGTTTATGATTCTCAAGTACTTGATCTACGTTTTTCTTAAACTTTATGACGTATGAGTTGTTTTTAAATGAAAGGTTTTTTGGACAAGCTTCCACAACTAATTATCTTTTGTCAAATCGTTGGTTACTTCGCAAAAAAAAAAGTTGTATTTTGGAATATGAGTGTTACAGTTTAACACTGCTTTAAACCTCGGTTAACCTAGGGACCGAAACCTAACAATTTTTCATACACCACAAGGGTTCTTCTACAATAAAAGTTTTATAGAAACTCAATCAAAGAATAAGAACAAACTCTAAAAACTTAAATTGGAATTGAAAATTAACTCAAATAACCAAAATTAAAATTAAACTGTTAAATTAGTTTTTTTTATCATTTCTCTCCCATTTTATTTAAATGTCATTACATCACCTAGCTAAAAATCAGAAAAGACCGAATTTGGTTAATATTTAAAAGTAAATGTGGGTTCACAATTACCAATTCAGATCCATAAAAAACTTTTTTTTTCCTTTTCAGAGAAAATTAAGCGAATTCATTTTTTATGATTTGAGCTAGATCATAAAAGTAAAGGAAAATTGTTTAAAAGACCAGTAGTATTGTCTGCTATATAGCTGTTTGAGTTAATTTTCCAATATTGCTGATTAATAACATTAGGAAAAAAATAAAGAAAAAATGTTTAGAAAACTAGTATTATTGTCTCCTATAGCTATATTTTAATCATGGGGATAAGTGGATAAGTGATGCTCCAACAAAGCGACAAGTAGGATGGATATGTATATCTAAGCCAAAGTCCCAAAGTCAAAATGTAGGCACTTGATTCATATAAAAGCAATCAAATACTACTTATTCTTTATTTATAAATTAATGCTTTTAACGTATAATTTGAGAAAACCACTTTACCAAACACAAGTCTTTATTTATAGAACAAACCAAGTAACTAACACCTTTTTTCGTCCTAAAATAATAATTCATATTTTATTACTTGTCTATGTCATATTTAAATGTTAATATTTGTTTTCTACTTTCATGGATAACTAGGGTGCATTCGGTTGTCAACTTTTCTTTTTCAGTTTTTCAAGAGTTCTTTTTAACGAAAATGAAATTTAAAAAATTTATTTGGTTGATTCAATTTTTATAAGGTTTCCAAAAAACTTGAATATTTTTTGTTATGTAACTTGTATGTAAATTAAAAAATTAATTTTAATAGGTTTTTAAGATTTTCTAAATGTGTTTTTTAACTTTTTACAATAGAAAATGAAAACTCCACACATTTCAACCAAATGCGTTTTCTAAATTTTTTATAAAAAACTGAAAATAAAAACTCAACTCCGTTTTTTAAAAACATTTTCTATAAAAATGAAAAAGAGTTTTCTACTAGGGGTGTGCCCGGTTTGGCCGAAACCGGATAAACTGACCGAACCAAACCAATTTTATCGGTTTGGCTGGTTTAGCCATCATTACCTAGGCCGGTGGTTTGCGTTTTTTTATAAACCGTTAATATGGTTTGGTTTGTGGTTTTAGGGACAAAACCGGCTGTTAAAACCAAACCGGACCGGGTATGTGTGTGTGTGTGTAATTATATATATTGTATATGATTAAATATACAAGAGTACGAACTTGAGTTATGGAGTTCACATATTTTCTTTTGTGAAATTCTAGATTTGGTTTTTCTTTTGCAACAAACTTGAGTGTTTTTCTTTTGCAACAAACTTGAGTTATGCTCTTAACTTTTATAGTTTTTGACTTTCTTATTGGGTTATTCTTATGCACTTTTAGTAGCATTTTGAATTTTGATAAAAGTGAGTTAAACCGGTCAAACCGGCCAAACCAAACCAGTTTATATTGGTTTGGTCGGTTTGGTTTTGCACAATAAATTGGTCGGTTTGGTTTGAAAAATTATCAAACTGGAGGTACCGGTTTGGCCGATATTTTAGGCTCAAACCGGCCAAACCGGACCATGCACACCCCTATTTTCTACAACTAAATGCATCTTAAAAAATATAAAATTGTCTTATTTTTTTACTAAAGATAAAGTTATCAAGTAGTTAATCAAAAATCAAAATAATAACTTAAGTTGTACCTTTTTTTCATTATAATCATTTATTTTATGATTAAGGGAATTTTTTTCTGAGGCAAACCAACTAATTCTCCGTCGATGGATGTTTTATTTTATTAAAGTAGAATGTTGTTAAAAAAAACTCTCTTTTATATTAGGTAATATATTAAAAATGTAAAACTGAAGAACTTTATAAAGATATTTATAAATATAAAATTGATATGTGATTTTATTTATGAATTAAAAACCTTAATCTAGAATAACTCAATAAAGTATTGGAATCCTTTCAAATGAATAAAAATCTTGTGTTCCCCCTATTCCCATGTTCCTTTTGATATGGGTGTTAACTAGTTGAGCTTTCAGGGAATTACTCTAGCTTGAGCTAAATGATTATCAAAATAGAGTAGATCTTGAATATACAAAGACTTGTTTAACTTTATAAGTCGAGTTTTATAACACCAATGTTCAACACGACTCATTCAAAAGTTCGAGTTAAATTTTCAGTTATAGTTCATATACTTTCCATGCTTTGTATTAACCGAAATTGGGTCCAAATAACATTTTGAGTTTTGAGAGGATCTCAAGTTCTTAATGTATGATTTATAAGTTATGTGAAATGAAAAACCAAATGCTAGAAGTCTCTAATAAAATTGTATGTAACTTTAACAATATTTTATTTTAGAGATTTAACGCAAAACTGTTGTAGATTTTTTGACATCTTATATTTTTTTCAGAAAGCCATCATAAGCGATTGAGGGACCCATTTTTGCAACAAGGTTATGGATGCTATAATGAAACAATATGGAGTTTAAACCCTGTTCTTTGCACTTGCTTTTTGGCGCCGTTTCCAATCGACCAACCCATACCCGAGTTTTGAACATCCGGCGCCTAGACCCATACCCACTCATCACCGATCTGGTTTTCATTCACATCTATATCGGGTTTTCACCCATACCCGGCCTCCTAACAACCATCGGGTCTTATCTCCATCGGGCTTCACACCTCAGGCTTTAAACCCACACAATCTCCACGGTCTACATATGAGCCATCTGTGGAGTCTTCGAATCCTGGACGTTCATCATCCTAAAATGTACGCCATTCAGACAACGTAAGACAAGTTCATTCTCACCTTTGTGATTACCATTGTTATGCCAATCTGTTGTCCAATCATGAACCAACTTCCTACAAGGAAGCTTCTTCTAGTTCACATTGGCAGGCGGTTATGCAGGACGAACTTCATGCTCTTGATAAGGTACAAACTTGGGCTTATGTTCCTCTTCCCCCTAGCAAGAAACCGATTGGCTCTAAATGGGTCTTCAAGATCAAGACGAAGTCTGATGGTTCTATTGATAGGTACAAAGCCCGTCTTGTGGCTAAGGGCTTCAATTAGGAGTATGGTATTGATTATGAAGAGACTTTTGCTCATGTGGCTCTGTCGCGTCTGTTTGCAGTCTCCTATCCATTACGGCAACCAACCATTGGCCCCTCTTTCAGAAGGATGTCAAGAATGCCTTTCTGAATGGTGACTTATCTGAAGAAGTCAATATGACTCCGCCACCTGGTGTTTCTTTTTCTACTGGACATGTCTGCCATCTTTGGAAAGCCCTCTATGATCTTAAACAAGTCCCTCGTGCTTGGTTTGAGAAATTCAACCACACGGTCCTCTCCTTGGGCTTATCAACAAGAAAATATAATTCTGGATTGTTCACTCGCACCACTGATTCTGGAACTATTCTGCTTCTTCTTTATATGGACGACATGATCATTACCAGGAGTGACTCTGCAGGCATCACTCATCTCAAACAGTCTCTTAGCTCCAATTTTGATATGAAGGATCTGGGTAAGCTACACTATTTCACTTGAAGTGTTATCTGACTCTGTCAGAACTTATCTCTATCAAGCCAAGTATACTTCAGATCTTCTTTCCAGAGTTGGTATCACTGATAACGAGGTGGCGTCCACACCCTTGGAACATAATCTTCATTTGGCACCGAATGTTGGTCCTCCCTTACGGAATCCTACATTGTATCGCTATGATGTTCACACTCTTGTTTCTCTTACTATCACCCGGCCTGACATCGCCTATGATGTTCACACTGTCAGTCAATTTATCTCTGCTCCGTGTTCTGGTCACTATGTCACCGTCTTACGGATTCTGCGGTATCTGAAAGGCACCATGTTCCATGGCGTGTACTTCTCCACCACGTCATCATTAATCCTTTGTGGATTCTCCAATGCAGAATGGGATAGCAATGTGACGGATCGTTGTTCCACTACTGGGTATTGCTTCTTCCTTAGTGATTATCTCATCTATTGGCGCAATAAGAAGCAATCCCTTACTGTTCACTCTAGTATGAAAGCTGAGTATCAAGCCCTGGCTGACACGTCTCAAGAACTCATTTGACTCCACTGGTTACTTTCAGACATGGGTACGGCTCAACAGTCACCGACCCTTCTATGGTGTGACAACACAATGATGTTTTTCATGAGAGGACGAAACACATTAAGATTGATTGCCACTTTGTTCGTTAACATGTGGTTCTCGGACCATTCAACTCCAACCCATTTCTACTGTTGATCAGTCAGCCCGCATCTTCACTAAACCTCATCTTCCTAGACGTTTCCGTGATCTTGTTTCCAAACTCAATCGGGATCACTCTTCCCCCGATTCAATTTGAGGTTAGAATGTATCATGTAGATTAGCCCATGGGCCTTAGGCCCTTTTCTAGTTACTCTATATAGCTTGTATATATATTGTCTAAGTTTTCTTTCTGTGCTCTAATCTTGAACAATATTCAGTCAATACAGATGACCAAACCCTTTAGCCTTTCTCTCTCACGTGTTCATCATCATCACCGTATTCGCTTTGTAACATCATGTATTTCATTTGTTTGCATTCTATTGCTTTTTGTATATCCCTTAGTTTCGTGATATTCTCCATTTTTACTCCTGCATTTCTCTTGGTCTTTCTTAAGTCTCAACCCAGATTTTGGAGCATAAAGGATGCCTCTTTTTTCATGGATCCAATACATTGAGGGACCTCTAACTAAATCAGTGGAGTTTTTTTGTTAACCGTCATTCTTTTATGCTTTGAGTGTTCTTTACTTACTAAATACATTGAGGATAATGTATGATCTAAGTGTGGGGTGGGTATACATTTTTGAGTTTGAATGATTTGCAATGGTTTGGGTGGATAAATGCTTTTTGGGGTAATTTTTTCCAGTTTTCCACAGATTTTGTGTTTAAACGTGGGTTTGGATGTTTTTATAACTTAGGTGTTGTTTGTTTTTTTAGGTTTCAGCACTTAATTAGTGTCTTTCACTTATTCGGTCAGACATTCCCTAATTAAGTCGGTTTGTTTTTTTATTCCATTTAGTTCCACTTTTCATCTATTTTGCACTGACCGAACAAGTGGTAACCTGGACACTTTTTCCCCACTTATTTTTTTTCTCATGTCGCCTCCATGGTCGCACGAGAGCAAATCGATTTCGCCTCCACACATCACCACCCTAGCTGATCGTTCTTCAACATACCCTAATCGAATTTTCGTGGTTACTAATTGGATTCTTCATTTGGTGGTTACTAATTGGATTCTCCATTTGGTGTAAGGTCCTTAATCATCTTATCCAAAATACATCCATGCCTTACCTAAAGCATTGTTTCATATTATACTCATAAAAGCTCTTTTGATTTATTTGCAAGTTTTATCCAAGTAGTGGAGGATGAGAGACATTTCAAACTTATGGTAGATGCATGCTAGTATATTGATGGTTTGAGCAATAAACTTTAACTCGAAGGAGTGAAATGAGTATTTGTTTTGTTATTCCCATTCGTGGGATTTCTTGAAATTAGCATGCGTCTATTTGATTGTGTGTACTCATTTTTCGGCACTTAGTTGGAAATCTCATATTCGTGACGTGTTATATGTGTTGATTTCTCATTTCATTTTATACGACATACTAACTTAAGTTAATGTGAGGATGGACAATGATCCAAGTGTGGAGTATTTGATAAGTGCTAACTTTATAAATTTTATGTGAAAATTAGTGTTTACTAGATGTTTAAAATATCCTGTTTTTTGTATTTTATTGTTTTTAATTGAATTGAAATAAATTTAAAAAAAAGGTTATATAACATTAAAAACTAACAGAAAATAAAAATAAAATAAACATTTTATTTTATAGCCTCTTGGTGTTCTAATGCAGCCCACGACTAAGAGATGGAGTCCAACAACACTTCACTTTCTGCACCTCATTCCATCCCTCGTTGGTGTCTTCCAGACGAGCAAAAGTCACTTCCAACCCGTGCTACACACTGTTTCCTTGACGATTTTCAGATTTGGGCAACTTTCCAACGGGTTTACTTGCGCTAAAACCACCTTAGACATTGTTTCATAAGCCAATCTCAGATTTTAGACATTGTTTCATAAGCCAATCTCAGATTTTCGTGGTTTTTTGTGCTACAAAAACTCGCACCATACCCACATGCATAAAAAACCGGTCCGTTTTCGAGTGGTTTCATCAGTGTAGGTAAAGGTTTGTTCATAACCATCGTTTGAGGGGGGAAACCATTAGAAAGATAGATCAATTTCAAGAAAATGAGGAACCTGGAAAATACAATTTGGAGAAATTGGAGTTGATTTTGGGATTTCCAAACTATGGTTTTGCGTTATTTATTGATTCTACCTTTCTATAAGTTCAAGTTGTGTTTTTAAACAAGATTATGAGTATCTCCAATGAGAGGTTGTAAAAGATAGACGTCCATTTGGAGCATCTCCAATGAGATGATATTATAAGAAAATTGTGATGTTCTACAAGAACTAACATAGAAGAGATTTCTTATAAGAATCTTACATCCGTAAGTTCTTATACAAGAATATTGATTCTTACATTGAAACTCTGGTTTGAATTCACATTTTGCTCATTATCATGTATTCACTCGACTCTTATATCCTATATGTATTTATTATTATGTATAATATTTATTTAACTTATATAACAAATAGGGCCCAGAAATTTGATGAGTTATAAAGCAAACATCAAATACCCCCTCTATATATCAACTGCAACATTATTTTCATGTTTTCAATACCCAACTTAACCCGATTCATGTTTTCAATACCCAACTTAACCCGATTTAAACGTTAGAAATGCCATGGGGAAAGCATAAAAAAGCATTTGTTTATTTAGTCCACCCCTAAACGATAAATGAAGTTTAGGTGGCAGATGTTGACCCCAAATCAATCAATGTGGTTGAATCGAATCATCCTCACAAACCGACAATCAAAAATAAAACCCACAAAGTTGCATAAAACCCTGAGAAAAACCAACAAAAAACATTATTCTATTTTTTGCATCAAAACCAAATTACACAAATCACTATAACCATAACAAAGAAATGAACTCCAAAACCATATCTAAAATCTAAACAAAACCACAAATTATATAACAATAATAATGTAATCAAAGTAGCAAACAAGAATCACAAATTCACAATCAAGAACCAGAAGCAAGCTTTTTTTTAACACCAAATCTAATCTACTTCTAAATTACACCTTTTGCCCACTGTGGGGCTCGAACCCCTGACCAAACGCCAGATGGAACACCTTACAAACTCCTGGGTACCGCTGGGCTAGAAGCCCTTTGGTACCGAAAGCAAGCTTTAAACAGCAGCATAGAGCTGAGGAGCAAAGGAAAACCACTTGAAACCACAGCTGGATTTTTGGGGAAGAGAAGGGCATTTTGGCACCCAATGCCATGTCCTTCTAGCCACTATGTAATACAAAACTTCAGGCCATGTATAACAACAAACACAGATCATACCTTGATGCCAAAAGCAGTAGATGTGTTCATAGTTATGGTAGCAAACCGACCCAAACTTCCTACACATCATATCCGGCACACTCTCAACTTCCATCCACACCTTCTCGATTTCATCCATCTTCCACAGCTTCATCGTCTTCGATATCCCGTTCCTCCCAATTCCCCCAAACATAAACAACGTGTTCTCCCCTTCTCCACCGCCAGATCCTGCAACCAGGGTTTTAAATGGCGTGAGTTGTGTCGTGCAAGGCCAAGCTTCAAACCTTAGGAGTCATGATGTTTTCAAGCATCAAATTTCTAACATTTAAAAATTATATATATATATATATATATATAGAGAGAGAGAGAGAGTCATGTTCAAATGTAAACTCATTTTTCATTATGAACGTGAGAACCACTAATACCGTGTCACGTGTCAATTCAATATTTAGTCAGAATATTTGGTGTTTCAAACTGAATAAAGCTTGTATTCAGTCTGAACAAAACATGAATATTCTGACCGAATGAATAAAGCTTAAGCATCGATTCAGATTGGCACGTGACGCGATTTTGTTGGTCCTCACGTGACGGCAAGTTTATTAGAACATTGCCTGCAACTAATCGTCCAAAGGTCAGCTCTTCCGGCAAATCCGCCTCCGATCGAATCCATTTCCCACTGCCGAGATCGAATCCGACCACGGAGAACGGCTCTCGAGTCCCGAAATACAGAGATCCGTTGCAGAATACTCCCTGCTGATGGTAACTGTCGCCTAGGGCACGATCGAACCCGTCGAATCGGCTCCACTGACGAGCGACCGAGTCGTAGACGTAGGCGTAGACGCGAGACGACGAACGAGACGACAAACAAAAGAGCCTGTAACCGTTGGAGCTCGTAATTAGGGTTGGGAATTCAAACGCGAAAGGATATTCTGGAAACTTCACGATCCTGGAGGACCTGGCGAGGAGGTTGAAGACGAGGAAGGCGGAGTTGGAGGAATCCGGCACGGCGGAGAAGCAGAGGAGGCAGGTGGCGGTGGAGAGGAGAGGCGTGCACGATAGCGAGCGAGACAAAGGAAGCTTTAAATTGCGCCAGGTGTTGAGATCGGTATCGTACATCAGATAATGAGTCGATTGAGGATGAGATAGCAGCAGGAAGGACGATAATGGAGAAGATGAGATGGAATTGGTGCTGGTGTGTGTGGAGAGGAAGAGTGGAGAGAAGATGAGAGATCTGAAGTATTTACAGGTTGATCGGAGGTATAAGAAGGTTCTAAGGGGTAAGAAGGAGAGGATTCGTTCGAGGAGTTCGATCGGGAGCTTCCGCCAGATTTTCCGGTCCATTTCCGGCGCTGGAGATTTGTTGTGATAGCTTCTGACCATGGCGAGGTCCATTAATGGCGGTAGTTGAAAATTCAGAGAATCTGAAAGGGGATGATAGAGAAGGGGGGAGGGCGGTGTCGTCGGTTCTTTAAAACCTATTTTTTTATAAATAGATGGTGACGTCAGTTTATTTTTCGGATTTTGTTGATAATTCTTTTATGTTAAAATTGGACTAGCTGTGTGTGAAAGGATAGATTGTGAAAGTGAAATCATATCTTATGAATTTATCCAAATTTAACATCTTTTAAATAAGTTATGCTTAATTTCAAAAAATCATATAATTTCATCAATGTATTAATGTTATAATTTTTAATTAAGCTATTTTTAAGTAACATTTTCTTTATGTTATTTAGATATAATCTATCATTTCTATTTAACTAACAAAACCAACGATGATGATGGGCATATGCTTAGGCTATACAAAGCGGTCATCTCATTTTTAACTTGTATCTTTTTGGATAAAAATCACCTATGCTAAAATTTCTTTTGTCATTCATGCTCACCAATCAAATAAATAAGAAAATATAAAAACGATAAAATTAATTTAAGATATATAAAAATATGATTTTTATGTCTTCAACCATCAATATCATAAAGAAGTACATGTCATTAAATTGGAGATGAAACTAAACTTGTCATGAGGCACACATATTCAACAGATTTTCTCTCTCTACGTTGTATGCTCTAAAACTAATTTTAAAACTTCAAAAGTGAAGTACCATTTTCTAAGTATTTTTTTAATTATCAGAGACACAATATAAACTAAAACAGAATAAGATAATAGGCATTTTCTTTTATTATTAATAACCAAAGTTAGAATAGCAAAACTGATACTTACCTTAAAAAGTGGATTCCTATTCTGGAATTGACATAAGGGAGACGTAAAAATATAATTTTTTCTAATTATATAACTGTAGTTATTGAGAAGTTACAAGCCAATGGTACCATGATTTTCAATTCCACCCACAAAACAATCTCTTCTCCCATCAAAGCATTAGTAGCCTAGTGGTCAGTAACATCATTTGGGAGAGACAGTGGATGGCATCCATTTCTACCCGGGTTCAATTGTGGGTGAGCATGTGGCGATACCCTGACCATTGCTCAACTTTTGGGTTGGTCCATGGTCGTCGAGGTTAGTCGGATGCCCGTATGGATCCTGGATGCTTCATCGACTTCGTGTCAGGACATGTACGTGAATTAATTGCAGTTCAAAAAAACAATCACTTCTTGAAGCGGTTGGCTAACGACCGCAACAAGCTGGGACTCATGCCTACAAGAAAGCACCACCATCGTTTACTTCATACAACACCCACACATAGTTATTCTTAAAATGTAAAGCCACAATATATTGGCTTTTTTATATTATCTTCAAGAGATATGTACTAGTTTCTATTGCTTGAAAAATCATCTTTTGGAAACATATTTGCAAACAAAAAGAGTTAGAATATACATATTAAAAAATTTATACTAATTTTCATGTCGATAAATGAAGATTGAAACCTTATCTTTATTTTGCCAAAGTTTATATCCTCTTCAAACTCCGCTGTTCTTTCTGGTGGAGGCTCCTCAACATTAATTATAGTAATTTCATATCATTTGGATGAGAAAGTGTTAAACCTAAAGGAGATTGTTGTGCACTTTAAATCTTAAACAGTTCATTTACCCTTATTGATGCAAGTAGTATCAATTATGCATCAAACAAGTTGTTTTAATGTGTAATAATCAACATAAATGGTCATTATAAATAATAACATTTATCAGGAATGAATAACATTGTTCATTCAACAGTAAACATTTGCAAAAGTTACCTTTTATCTTCTAAACTTATAATAATTATTCACTTTATACCTTTTAATTTTCAATGTTTTATTTTAATCCTAAAGTTTATACTAATTAATCTGATGAAAATAACTTTTGGGCGGTTTTTGTGAATTAACAACTACTAACAAGAAAATTGTAATCGAAACACGAAATCAAATAAGGGAATACTGTCCCCATAACCTATTAAAATCAAGACAACCTAGATTATAATGCAACTATTAACTGACACACGATCCTAGTTCTTCAGTCTAAAGGCGTACTATCCTCAAATACTAGTTTTCAAACTTATTTATAACCAGGTTATTAGACCTTACTCTCCAATCTCCTAAACGTAGGTAAATTGTCTGTCAGGTCACTAAAGTGAAAGGCAGAGGAGATTAATTAACTAAGGAAAATCTATCTACCAATAGACACGTTCAATCAATGATTTCAAGTAGCAAAATTTAAAATTATAAAAGGAGTTACAATGACAAACATTCAAAAATCATAAATCAAAACATCATTCAAGTTCGTCAAACCATAATGAGTACTTAAGAAAATCAACTACTAAACATATTGAAACACATGATGTCACACCCCCAAACCATATTGGTGGAAACGTCGGAGGGTGGAACTTCATACAGTATCACAAACATTGTATACATGAATCAAAGTACATAAGCAACCATCATACATTATAATTGGCGAGTTACATGTTCAAAAGTTAATTGTTTCAACCCAATTACAACTATGATATCCGAATGAAATAGTAAGACGTCTTCGTGTCCCACTCCCAAAAGGTTTGAATTACCTGCTTAAAGATTTCCTGAGAATACAAGTGGTTTTCAAGTGTCAACATTACGTTGGTGAATTAATAAGTTTTGTAGTAAGAAAAATCAACATTTTCCCTTAATAGAATGATAAGTATTTGTATCAAGAAAAACCAATATTTTCTTTATGTGAAAGTAGTTTTACAGCCATAAAACCTGATTATACAAGTAAAACCACACTTACTTGGAACATGTTAAAAAGTGTAATCAATTAAGATAAGCCATGATGTATAAATAATTCTTTACTTATCTTAAGTATGAAAATGTGGTTTTATTCTATATAAAACTAAGTGAAGATGTTTTCCTTAAACAATGGATGTGTGTTGCCGTTACTATGAGTTTTAAAACCTTGCTAATGACCTAGATGGCCTGGCATGACTTCGGACGTCGCAATGTAAGACATTTGTCACCCTTGATGTTAGCTCCATTATTTGTGAATGTAAAAGTATGAGAAAAATGCTCTTTAGAGTTTTGACAAAAGGTCTAGCCGCAGAGACAAAGTGACAGAAGTCATAGGATCGTACAAGTAAAAGATCATAGTGCCTCTGGGACAACTCACAGAGACTCTACGATATATCCCTCTGCGGTTGATCACTTTCAACAGTTTCAAGGGTTTGCTTCAAGCCTTCTGCCTGACACGTGCAGTTGGTTACGCCGACCTTCTTTCAAGGGCTATGATTGGTCCACGTGTAAAGGTATCCCAAAGGCGGTTGAAGACTAGTATAAATATGTAGTCTTCCCTTGTAATCTTAATGCTTCCAGATTTTGTAATTCTCAAATTTCAATCAGTCAATTGAAAACTTATGAAGCAATTCTCTTGTTATCATCTTCAATTCACTGTGTGTTCTTGGTGTTTTATCACATACTCTGTTTTACTCTAGTTTAAACTTCCGCTGGCATTAATTATTTTAGAGTTCAATTGAGAATAATATCAATATCTTTGTTAGAATTTCAATCCAACATTTGGTATCAGAGCAGGAATTGAATTCTTATTTAATTAATTTTGTTTTTGGTATTGATTTGTGATTTTAAGAACACAGTTTCATCATATTTCTCTTGTCGATCACTGTTACATCAAAATCTCCTCATTCTTCTCAATTTTCTGTTATTCTAGATGGCTAACAACATCAGTATTTCATTTCTAAGCACTAGATCTCAATCCAAACCACTTACACTCATTCGGGAAGAATATCCCCTATAGGTCTCAGACCGTCAGTTTTTCGTGTTGGCTCACGAAACCGACAGTAGTTGAGGGGCAAAGCTATGATACAATGTTTCTATATTTTATCTTGCATGGTTGTTTAAATTGCGTGGTTGTGATAAAATATGTTTTTAAATCTAATGAATAAACCGTTTTCAAAATAAAGGTTCGATTACAGTTTGTTTTTCGAATCAGTTTTTCAAAGTTTTTGAAAATAAGAAAACCGGCTAAAGTTCAAATCCCTTAGGTTTAAATCCTAGATCAGTAGTGCGACCCACTCGGGGACACCTCCGGCGTAAGGTACGCGGGTGTTGGAAGTGCCCAAACCTTGAGCGCCCGCGTTCAAACCGAAGTAAGGAGGGAGTGAAAAGACTCTGCGATAATCGGGAGGTACCGGCCATAGTACATCCAGTCCCGAGTGGTGCGATATGTTTTGGTTTTTCTTAATTCACCGGGAGGTACCGGGCCAAAGCACACTAGAGGGACTAAATATGCATGGATTTTAGTATCTGATGTCTCAACGATCTAGAAGTCGTGTTTTCGTTTGAAATGCGATTGGTATAAGAGGTTACCTACCACAAATAACATGTGTCGGCTTGTCGTGACCAAACCGCTCGTCGACATATGTGAAATATGGATTCTAGTCTAATAAATTTATTTTTCTAAGGGTAATAATTTATTAGAAGTTTTATAATCAAATAACTAATTCGGAATTTAAATAAGGTCCTGAGAAAGAGTTATCGTACAAAAGAGGTCAACCGACCTATGATCTTCGTATGATTGTCGTACGACATCTTAAATGTCGACTAACGATTTCTAACGGTCACCTCTATTCTAGCTGTTGTTTTATTACAGTATCAGGAGAATCAATGAAGGAATCAATGCATAACTGACGACAAAGATTCAAGGAAGCATTAATAGCGAAGCCGTTATGACCGTTGCCATCAAAGACCATTCAATGCTCAACAGTTACGCGAAGGATTCGAGTATAAAAGGACCTCGAAGCTTCAAACAAAGAACACAGACTGATCTCGAAAGAATCCTCTATAATCATGTTCTCTTTACAAATCTTTTCCTACGATTCTCTGTAATTTATCTACGATCGCTGTATTTTCCATTCCTATATTGTACGATCTGCTGTAACATCGAGGACGTCACCCTTAATTGGTGACAACTAGTGGAGTGTAAACTTAGTCCTAAGTCGGCCGCAAGTTTTTTTCTCTGTTAGAGGTTTTTCCTGCGTTAGAGGTTTTTCCTGCGCCATCAAATCTTTTGTTTTAAGTTTACTTTGTTTTCTTTGCCTTACGTGTGTTCTATTGAAAGGGTACCTTTCTCTCGACGGATAAACGTCATAAGCAAACCTTAAGTCGTCCTTAGGTGTGATTTTGGCATTAACAATTTGTAGTGGTAAACACTAAACAAATACCATATTTAAGTTATATATTAAAAGAGTGTTAATTAGTAATATATTAGTTTCTGCTATATTTCTGTCGCATGTTGTTCCACCAATTTTGATGGAACAAAAGAACCCTTTATGTCCCATCTTGTCCTAGATCCTGTCCTTGTCCCATGTCACACCATATATAGGACAGTGAATTCTTGTTCTACCATGATACACCAAACATGAGGCAGTCAGTTTTGTTCGGTCCTGTCCCACGTACCAAACGCGGCCTTAAGGGTGCGTTTGGTGCACTGGACAAGGTGGGACAAAACAGAACAAGATGGTCCTGTCCCATGTTTGGCATGTCCTAATGTTGGACTAAGTAGAACTAGCTTGAACAAAACATTGGACAAGCCTGTCCACCTTTCTACCCTAGAACTCATTAGAACAAGGGAGACTAGACCAATTTACCCTTCCCACTATCTCCTCCCTCACCTCTCCTCCCTCACCTCTCGCCATCGCCGCCGACCTCGCCGCCGGCCTCACCTCTTGCCGTCGCCGCCAACCTCGCCGCATTCTCCTTCACCTCTTGCCGTGCTCTCGTCTCCCTCACCCATTGCCGCCGCCGTCACCTCGTCTCCCTCTATAGAAGTGTTCTATGGTAGACAACCCTTTCCTCCCTCGCCACTGTCGACTTCTATGGGATGGCTCTGTGGTAGCTCATCCATTCGGGACAGGGCTGTCTGAGTTTTCGTTAATTATATATATGTGTGTGTGTATGATATTTGCATACAATCCTCCTTAAAATTTCATTAATTATTTCGAGATTTTAATTGCATTTATTGGAGGAACCAATATGAGTTTACAGATCTGAAATTGATACTCGTTGGTGCTTGCAAATTGCAATTGCCTTTTCAATCATAATCAAACTGTTCAAATAGAAATTGTAGTATATCAATTTTCATGAAATTAACAAAATTGTGGCTTTGTTTGTTTTTCCCCAAATTGACAAATTTTATTGGTAGATTTTGCTTAGTTCCTTCCTGATTTGTGAATCAAATTTGGTTAGTGGGGTGAGGATTGAATCTAAGTATTTGAGCATAACAAGCTCTCTTGAACAGTTGATTTGGTTAATAACTGTAATCAATTTGGGAAATTGTTGGTAATCGGATTCTCGATTTGGTTAATTGTTGCAATTTTTGAACCAAGGGTAAATTGGTCATTTTAAACAGTCATGTTCTGCCAGTCCAGTCATATAATGTCTTATCAAACGTTGGACACCTGTCCTGTTCTGTCCTATCCCATCCTGTCATGTCGTGTGTGCGTACCAAACGCACCCTAGCAGTTTTAGAAGGACATAAAAGAGATTCTTCCATATATTAAAACAATTAAAGAAAAACGACTAGGTTAATTTAGAATCGGTGTGGTTTGAGTGGTTGCGTCGCTTTCGATTCTCCGAAGTACACGAGTTCAGGTTGCGTTTTACAGAACAACCCAAACCCTCTCATCATCACAATGAGCCATCATCATCATCATCCATCATCTCTAGATGATTCCCATTCCCTCCTCCCCCTTCAAACCCTAGACCTCGACACCGGCCTCTCCCTCGTCCCCCGATTCCATCTCAACCTCACCGTCCACCGCTCCGACGCCTCCGTCAAACCACTCGACGAATGGCAGCTCAAGCGGTCCCTAATCGACTTCCTCAAGTCCACTTTCTCCATCGTCGTTCCCGAAGACGACCTCCAGGTCCATAAGTTCAAAGACCTCAAGAAGCGAAAGCGTGAGGACCCCGTGGCTCGCGGTAAGCTTTTCATCCGTGATCTCACCTTTCTATCTACCTCTTCAATTGGTCATCAAGAGCAGGAAAAGAAGGTTGCTGAGTGGAAGAAGATGGTGGTTGGTAAGATGGATGGGATTGAGCTGAGTCTTGCTGGAGTCAGGTTTAAGTTGAGTGTTGAGGTTCCGAAATCGGATGATTTCGAAGCCATGAGGAAAGAATGGGAGGATGTTTCTGCATTTGGTGGAGGAGGAGATAGAGGTTTGCATTTTACTGCCAGTTTTTATTTCATTGCTACTAGCTCTGTTCCTAAACTTTAACAAAATGCTAATGCCAATATAGTCTCTGTTTTTTCTTATTTAGGCTCAAAAATGAGAAAACTCTTAGGTTATGTTTGGCAAATGGCAAACTAGCTGATAAGCTAGCTGATGAATAAGATGTAAAATGACAAGAAGAGGCATGTTTAAAATTGGTATTGTAAAATTAGTAGGGGTATATTTGGAATAAAAAAGTAATAAGTCTCGTAAGTCACCAAAACGCTGGTGAGAGTAGCTTTTAAAAAAAACTAGCTTATCAGGCAGCTTATTTTTACCAAACAGTGCCTTACATGTTTATGCCTTTTGATGGTCTTGCAATGGGGATGTATGTTCTTGACTCAAATGTAATTGTATACTTAACTTTGGAAAATTGGGGATTTGTCTTATTATTACAATTTAATAATAATGCACTCTAGTGGATTAGGTTAGTTGATTTGCTTTTAAGTAGAAGCTTTTAGATCATTAAGGCTAGGTTGTTGTCGAGATCTTTTTACGAATATTAGCTAACCATGTAAATAAACAAATAGAGAAGGTATCTCATCTTTTTTGGTCGATATGAGAACCTACATTTTGGTATGATTCATTTGAAGTAGTTTAGTTAAAAAGCGTTAGGTCATTTAGGTGAAAAGATCTCCACAGAGCCTATTGATGAAGTGCAACATGTCATTGGATGAGGCTGATGACTTACAA
This sequence comes from Centaurea solstitialis, assembly GCA_030169165.1. Taxonomy (NCBI): domain Eukaryota; kingdom Viridiplantae; phylum Streptophyta; class Magnoliopsida; order Asterales; family Asteraceae; genus Centaurea; species Centaurea solstitialis. Next base: position 76,135,111 of record CM058040.1, read on the forward strand.
AAAGTACATACGTACACAATACGCTTGTATACACACGTATATTTAGAAAGGGAGTAGATATGCGCATACTTATAGTATCTACTATCTAGTTCATTAAATCACTAATTAAGTAAATAACGCAAAGCATTAGTAAGGGTAAATTGCGTTAACACAAAACATTAGTAAGGGTAAATAAGTAACACAAAACATTACTAAAGAGTAAATAACATCAGCACATATGATCTGACATTAACAACACATAAAGAACCAAGGGTTTTGAACTAAATAACCATATATGTAACTTAATAAAATAGTAGAATCAATTAACCACAACATTTCTTGTCTACTGGTTTCAAGACACACTAAACTAACAACGTAAACCATGGACATCCAGTTAACACCTATCAGACGTTGAGAGAGATGAGACGATGAGGAGATCATAAGTGAACATATGCAATGGCAGATTTGAAATCTGTAAAGATCCTAATATGGCTTCAGTATATTCTTCTCTTACTGTGTAGTACTGTAGTTGAAAAAGGCTTAATAGGCTAGGGTTACATGTAAACTAAAAAGGCTCCATACTACTTTTTGATTCTTAAAACTAAAATGGCCCAAAGCTGACTTGTGCTTGCAAGTTGCAACCAACCAACAGTACTTTGATAGAGGCTGAAAAGAAAAGGGTTTAAAGTGCGAGCCGTGGAGAAGTTTTAAGGTTCGGGTATATTTATAGAGAAAGAGGCTTGAAGTTATATGGATTTGGTATTTAATTTAGAGTTTGACTTATGATATCTATTTAATCACTCTTTTTTAAGAAGTCTATGAGATGAGAAGATGAGATAACTTATTCAATCTTAGGGGTTGACTAGGGATTTAATAACTTTTTATGAGGCGCGCCTAGGCTCTGAAGGGGCCTCAGCCTAAGTGCATCATCTTAGCGAGCCTTGTGAATACGCTGAGCCTCAACAAAAAAACCCCAAGACTTGAGCTAGGGGTGAGCATAATCCGAACCACCCGAGACCCGACCCCATGAAAACCGATATAAAAATGGGATATATAAGATCGGGTTGGGTGGGATTTTCCGAGACCCGATACCATCCGAATATCCGTAAGTTTAAAAAATGTTTTTTTTAATATTACCCTTAGACGTTGAGCCTTATGAGCCTTACAACCTTGCCCCTCAGGTGCACATCTAACAACTATGTGCTAGATGCCTAAAGGCAAGGATATAATAATGATTTTTTCAACTTGAAGACATGAGGATCTAGGTGCAGAGAAGTACAGTCTAGTTAGAATATTCTCTAGATAATTACCATGTTTGTGAGTGTATATGCATATATTTAGTAAAAAATTGAACAAAATATG
>CM058040.1:76136551-76177348 GCA_030169165.1 Centaurea solstitialis
AGATTATAGAGATAAAGGTCATATATATATATATATAGGGGTGGGTTCAAACGTGAACCATTTTTTGGTTGTGAACGTGAGGACAGTCGAGAGCGCGACACGTGGCGGATGACTAGGCGCGATTCATGGGAGGGTATTAAATTAAGGGGGTGGGGGGACCACACTTAAAGCCGCCTTTATTGACTAGTCTCCGCCACGTGTCGCGCTCTCAACCTAAAGCCTTACCTTAAAGAAAGCTCTTATACAAGAGATCAAGCATGCCATGGAAGAACTAGAGCAAAGAAAGCTTAAAGATAAAGCTAATCTTAGGGCCGTTTATCTTCTTGTTGCTAAGGAGACTAAGAAGCTAAAGAGACGGGTTGATACTCTATCAGAAGGTACCATGCCAAGATTGTTGATGCCAAGATCACTAGTAAACAGCCACAAAGAAGAAAGAATCCATGGTATTCATTAAGATCTACATGTCTGACTTCAACACCAACGATCATTCATACAAAAATCTTGAGACCTTCGGGTACTATGAGTGGTTGGAGATCGGGGAAGTGATTCGGAAAGAAAAATCAATGCACAAGAGGTACTTCATAGAAGAACTGGAATGTCTCCTGAACAAAATTTCTAAAGAGATTCAGGTTCCCCCTCATTAGCCTCTGTCAAGATGAAGAAAATTGACCGTTGAAGATGGAACTATTATCATGAATTAAACAAGCGTCAGGTAATCTTATTCTCAAAGCTAAAGATAGACCTCTCAATATTGAACACCTCACTCCCTGGTAGCTTCTCAAGCAACATGGTGAAATTCGCTTTCAGCATGCCAAAGAGAGCAGGAAGGCACAACATCAGTTGGAGTGCTGATAAGATAGCTTAAAGAAATATCACCGAGGCTGTTTAGTGATCCTTCTATATGTTCAAGCCTTTTCATTGTAATTTTATGTTCGAAATCAGGGACCCCCTAAGTCTGTTTAGCGACCCTGATTGACAATACTATAGCTAAGTAACTCCATGAAGACAAAAAAGTCATGCGCACAGAACCATCAGCGATGTCGATTAAGTAACTGATGATAGAGTCAACGTTGTTCGTGATCTAAAGACGGATTCAGTGATAATTGCCTAACTGCCCCGGCATGATAATCTGAAGAAACTAAGACTCAGCGACCGTTGACATCACCCAATGCTCAGCGACCTCAGCTCGTTGATCAGAGTCTTGCACTCGAAGATCCACTTTATTTGTCTTATTTCTTTATGTACAAAAGGACTACCTTCTTTACTAACATAAGTACAAGTAAACGTTCTCTACAATGTTTCCTTCGTACTTATCAGCCCATAAAGCAACTTTTCACTATAGACTCCATACTGCTTTATGCGCATGGATGTATTTTATAGTAAATAGTACAATTGGCCCACTAAATACACAACACGTGTAAAAGTGAATCTATCATGAATTTAATGCATGAGGTATAAATAAATGTTGATTGTGATCTTCAAACACACTTCTTCTTTATCTCTTTACCTAAGTCCTTTCTTTCTTATCTTTTCTGAATTATTTCTCTCTACTTCTATTCTCACTAAGTGCATTAGTGAAAGTTTCGTGATAAACTTAAGACTTTTTAGAATAGGTTTATACCTATTATATTTTTGCAACAATCTGTAAATTCAGTATTTGATTAAATACAAAGAATTTAAAAGTGAAAAATTTGTGTATGTTTGTATTTAACCCCTCCCCCCTTATACAAACCTTGTTAACTTAAAGATCACCACCTTGGGACCAACAAATTCAAAATATGGCTGAACAATACGAGGAGATTTAAGAAAAAAATTTAATAATCACATAGAGATATAGGTTTTTGCATAATCAAACTAAGGTCCAAATGTCGGTTGAGTTGGTGTGTCATAGAGATACTTGCTTCTCTCTACACTGGTGGAGCTAAGATCTTCGAGATCTATTTAGTGAGGTTGGCAAACAGATAATTCACATTTATGGATACTTGATGATAAAACCGTAATTACAACCTATAGGATGTAGCTTTGAGAGGGAAAGATCTGTAAAGTCGAGAAGCATTGAGAGGCCTTTTAGAGAACAAGAGGCACACGGTTTCTTTTCCTGTCCCCACCCTCGACATACCACTTCGCTTCCGATTCTTCGGAGTGGTGGTCCCATGGGCATAGTCCTTTCGGACAGTAGAGGCTCTGATCCATATGCTCGTGCAATTGTGCTTGTACCACCATCTACTATCATCAAACCACAATAAAACTTTTAAGGGACATGTTCTAACTTTTTAGAGGCTATAATCCATATGCTGGTGCAATTATGCTCGTACTCATATCTTGATATAACATCAAACATGACACACTTAAGCGCAAATTCCTTTGCGTTATAGCAACACTTCTAAGGCTTGTTTGTTACTAGTCTAATGAGTTTAATGGGACTTACAACTTATTCAATCAGTTATATATGGCTGTTTGGTAGTGGTTAATGATATAGACAGTGACTTATTCGGTGAGCTTTTAGGGGAACGGTTTATACAGAAAGCCAAGCTTTATTCAAACATATTTATCCCAAATAAAAAACTCGCTCCTTTCATCTATGAAAAATACCACCAAAAAAGAACTTTTTCAATCTACAGACAAATTATTCCACACGAATAACTTTACATACATGACTAATGAAAAACTAACTAAACAACCCCTAAATATACTTCTCATATACTTTAACAATTTCACTAGTCATCAACTTGTTAGAAATATGTTACGTTTATCTATATTAACAATAAATGAGAAGTTGGAGTGAGCATATGAAAGTGTACCAAACCACAACCTTTTGTTTGACCCTAACTTTATGTCACGCCAAATTAAAGAGATTTAATCTATCATAACTTAAACATTAAAAAGATTAAAGATGTGAAAGCAAGAAAAGTTGGACACAAACATAAGAAAAACAAAAAGAAATTAAAGAAACTTTGAATGTCAAGCCATTCATTATGCATACAATTAAATTACAATTACAACGAAAATTAAACTTAAACCTCTTTTTCAACTCTTTTTCAAAGTTTTCTTCCAAACTACCAAATTATAGAGGCATTTTATGTGCATAAAGCAATTATTGAAAAAGCTGGGTTCATCATACATTGGCTTTGTAATAATAAAAGCTTTTAATCACCAATGAATGCTTGAAACTCGTGGACTTGATGAACTCTAATCACATGTCATTTTTTTTCTATGATAAAAATAAATAAATGTTTTTGTCATACTCATTTGTTTAACACTTTAAGCACATATTTTCATAAGATTCTCCCATAATCGAAATTTTATGGTTGCTTTGATAAATGCGTTGATGTAGCCATGACAAACCTAGTTCCACCTTTAACCCCATAAACAATGAAAGAAAGAAAGAAAAAAAAGGAAAAAGTGCACAAACTGACCAAGGTTGAAAACTGATCAAAAGGATCGACAAACGTCAAAACACTTTGATATTATTGACGTAAAACTTGGAAAAAATCCAAAGAATACAAATGATTGTGTGAGAAGTTGAGGTTAAAGTGAAAAACGTGAAAAGCGAATTTGAAATGTTGATCATTTTTACTCTCATGACCTCCTATGAATTGTGCTTTAAAAATGAATTGATATGTTGCATCTCAGCGCATTTCATCCTAACGTGCATCTTCTCATCCAACAGTTCATAATTATTTTTTACATTTTTTATATTAACCTCAACTCTTACTAAAAACAACTCGGCCAAAAAATAATCTCAAATTGAACCTATATTAATAATCAACGTATAATTGAATATTAGGGGAAAATAAACCTAAATAGACTAAACTAATAATAATAATTATGGAATCTAGATCCAATCCTAAACTAATCCTATATATACCGGACAACCAAATAAAACAATAGTTAAAATAATAAGAGTAAAATATGATTTAACTCCTAAATTTTGCGTTTAAAATTGGTTTAACTCCTAAATATTTTTTAAAAATGTTTTAATCTCTAAACTTGTTATAATGAATGTTTTAATCCATAAACTTACTATAATTAGTTGTGCTAGCCACTTGACCTGCTACAGCAAGTTACTACACTTTTAAAAATCATTTTAGTCCCTAAACTTATGGATAAAATATGATTTAACCCTTAAACTTTTTGTCATGATCGATTTCGTAACAAGAAATAAACACTCTGAAACAAATTAAAGAATTGCAGAATAAGACTTCAATTGGAAATCAAACAGTGAACTTTGAGAAAACAATTTCATTCAACACTTTTAATCACAAGATTACACAGAAAGCCTCAATCTACAAGAACAAATCTCTCATAGACGAGCAATACTTCTCTATTGCTAGGAAAACTCTTGAGGCTCTGTTTTTTTCTCTAAAACAAAAAGATATCTTGTAATCTCTAACAAAACAGACTATATAAACTGAAAACAAGATAACTATAAGGAAAACAAATCTCCTAAACTAATTCCAAGATATTCGGAATCATTTCCTTATCGCTCCAAACAGATTAGCTTCCTTATCGCATCCTTAGAAGCAGCAGTAAAAATAAGAAGCATTAACTGAAACTGTCAAAACTGACTAGCAGTAATAACTAGCAGCAATAACAAGTAGCAGTAATAACTTCTTAGCAGCATTAACCATTACTACTTCTAAGTCTTTAACAGCAACATTAACTTGATATAGCGGCAGTATCCACACTTAAGTCTTCTAGTATCTCCATTACTACTGCAGCAGCATTAATGATCAATCAGCAGAAGTAACTGAACTGTAGCAGTAATAACTAGACTTGTCATTTTTTCTTCAACCCGATACTTCTGCTCTATCACCAAATAACTAAATAACCCAACAAACTCCCCCTACTTAATTGTTCATCCCTGAACATTTAAGTTCTGCAACTGTTGGAGAAATTTCAAAACTAGCTCAGTACCCACTTGGGTGTTTTGATGATCTGAAAGCTTCACTCTATCCATCCTCTGTAGCCTTTGAGCATCATGAACCTGATCACCATCAACAAAGAAGTAATCCTTGTCCATTCCATTGATTGTTAATGAGTAGACACCACATTTTGCAAACAGTCTCCATTCATTAACTGTCTCACAAGGCTGGTTCATCAGATTTGCAACCCTTGAAGGCTCAAACAACCAACACAAACATTCCAATGCATTCTTAATCTTCAAAATGATTGGTTCTTCACTGTCATGCTCCAGGATATTCCCATACAGCTGCATCCCCCATCTCATACATCTCCTTGAGATTCTCCCTAGTGCACACCTTTAGAATATCAGCCAGTATTTCTCCACAGCTTGCTTTTCCATCTTCCCATATGACTTTATAGTATAACACTCCATTCAAGTCCCTTACAAACCATTCTTTAACCTTCTTCACCACACCATCATCTACACCAACTTCTTCAGGGTCAAAGTCATCATCAAACTGCATCATTCTTTGATTAATTCTTTCCATAAACTCCTTATCCAGTTCAGATAGAAGAGATTTCTTTTTCCCAATGTTGAGTAGACTTGTGCATAGACAATGATCAAAATCATATCTTTTGTCTAGCAGGAAGTAACACTGTCTAGTCTGAAAGCTGATAGATACCACCCTATTCCTCTTGAATGTGCACCAAGATGTAGCTCTAACTCCACCAAAGGCTTCACAAGTAACCTCAGTCACTTTCTTCCTATAGTCATCTCTGGACTTCTCAAAAGCAAACATAACTTTGAGATCTTCAATGAACTGCATTACCTCAACCTTTCCTCTAGGATCTTTTACACATCCAATTTCATACATTTTCTTCAAGTCAGCAATGCTCATTCTGGAAAACATATGGTAAACAGACCTGTGAGTATCCAGCTTTCCTCCTTTGCTTTCCACCATCCAAGTAACATGATTATCCTGTTCTTGAGAGTCCCAATCAATGATCTCAGATCCTGTGGAGTCATGCACCAACTTTAGCTTCTTGGCAGTTTTCTTGTGAGCTATGGACTTCTTTCTCTTAGCATCACTAGTCTTTTGCTGCTCTAAAGGTTGAGAACTACCTTCCTCCATTTCAGCATCCTCATCCTTCTCCCTTTTCTCTTTCTCTTCATTCCTATCCTCCTTCTCTTTCTCTTCCTCTGATGGTTTCTGTTTTTCAGGTTCAGATTCTTTTGCTTTTTCCACTTCCTTCTCCTTTCCTGGTTCTTTCTCATTCTCCTTCTTTTTCTCTTCAGCAACAAGTACATCATGCTTTTTTTACTCCTTCTTTGTATCAAGGGCATTTCCTCTATTTCTTCTTGTTCTTCCTCATCATCCTTCTTCTTTTGCATAGCCTCCCTTTCTTTGTTATACCTGTCCTCTATCTTCTTATCTGACCACCCTGCAAACATGTTTTCTGTTCCACCAACAGCATTAACCAAAAATCTGATCCTTCCCTTTCTTTCCTCAGTCTTGGAAGTCTGCCTTGTTCTCATTGCTACCTTCTTAGGCTGAACTTTCCTAGGTTGTGGCTTTGACTTTGGCTTTGCAGGAATCTTCTTCACAACAGCTTGATCTTCCTCATCTTATAACTTCCTTGCCACCTCCATTGATGCCTCTTGCTCAGCAGCTATCTTTCTGGCCCTTTCTAACTCTTCTGGAGTCATCAAGGAGTAGATTGTCTTCAAAGACATTTCTTCTTCAACCTCCTTAGGGATCTGCTTTGCCTTTTTCTTCTTAGGTTCCTCAATTAAGATCTCTTTTCCCTTTCCTTTTGGATCAGCTTTCTTTTGTTCATCCTTCTTGACATTCTTCTCTTTGATCACTATTCCCTTGGTCTGTGGAATGACCTTAGGAGTAGCTTGTGGTAACACCACCAATGTTTCAGCAGCAACTCTTTCTTCCACATTCACCTCTTTAGTAGCAACCTTAGGAGTAGTTTCCTTTGTCTTGTCTTCACCAGACTTCTTCTTTTCCTCTGATAAAGCTGCTTTCACAACCTCTGATTTCACCTTTGACTCCCCCTTAACCTTTACTCTCTCCCCCTTTGTGAAGGCAGCCAGTGTAGCATACCTCCTTTGCAAAGTTTTGATCTGCATGCTCTGAACTGCAATCTTTGCACCTTGAGACTGACAAACCTTTCTAACATCAGAAATCAGCTGATTCTGAGTCTTGACCATCTTCTCCAAAATCTCCATCCTGATTGTTGTCTCATCATCCTTTGAGGCATGGAATTGAAATTGAGCATCATGTGTTTGTAAGTCTTTGGCTATGGCAACCAATGAAGCCATCAATTCCTTTTGTGTCAAACTACCCTCACCAGATTTAGAAGTTGAACCCTTCTGTGCCGGATCTTTAGGAAATTTAGTAGCAGTTTTCAGCCTAGCTGAAACACTCTCTACTCCCATGGTTTCTTGGCACCTGGGTTCTCTTAATGATTTCTCATTTAGAGTTGCCGTGGAGGGGGTCTTACTTATGTTCACACTGTCCTGATGCACGCCTTGTGCAACACCAGTAATGTGAGCCACACCATCCACATGCCCTGGCATCTCCTTACCTCCTTGGAATTGGAGTTGGGGGTGTTGGGAATCAAAGGCTACATACACGCAGCAGAAATCCAAAACCTAGATTCCCAAGAACGGATCCAATCCTAAACCATACAGATACAATTGAGGGTGTTTAGAGGATTACCTTTGCGATAATGACTCTGAAACGCAAGCAGGGGGTACACCGCTACTGACACCGGTTGAGAGAGTTGCTAGACCACCACCGAGGATTACCCGAAAAACGACCCTGATCACTCCCTGGATACTGGCGCCGGTTTTGGGTGGAGAGAGAGAGAGAAAAAAACTTTTCTGAGTTCTAAGATTCGAATAATGAATAAATCAAACCCCTGAGCCTTTATTTATATGGATAAACCTGGCAGTGTTTATTTCCATATATAATTCTTTGGTAATTATCTCCATAATAATTTCCATAATTATCTTTTAATTAATCCATCTGATTAATTAATTACGAATAAATAATTTAACTAATTATTTATTTATTTCTCTCTTAAATAATTAATAATCAATTAATTATCTCTCATATAATCCAAACGTTCTCATTTTGGTGTGCAGCGGTGTGACCTACTAGTGTCTTATAACATTGGACACGGTGACTCTGTTACTGTCTTGCAGATAATCTTAACAGACTCCCACTTGTGCTAGACACGTAACTGAACTGTCACCATTCGCCTAAGGAGGTCCCTAGCCAGACACTTAGGTTAACCAGGTTATAAGATCTCTTATATTCAGAGATACAATTCACGCTTGAATTTGTACACAGGTTCATTCCTTTTGTACACGATATTTCTAAAATGAATTTGAGACATGGAGTGGAGGATTCATTTCTCGAATTCAAGTATTTCTTGACTCTGATTTCGATTGCCTGCAGTAACGGATATTACTAAATAACACCTGTTATTCTATCCGAGCGTGGCCACGCGTTTTCTGCCAATCTTAATCGTCAAGGGGCCCGGAAATATCTCTCTTTTGAAAGAGGTGCAAATCCCTTCTTGACTACTTGCATATGGATCCACGGCTTCCGCTGCATCTAGTCACGTCCCGTATGGCCGCCCTGTTACGGTGCAGCGTTAGGATGTGCTAAGAGTACAGCAGTCCTCATGTTCCCAAACCAAGTATCTCAGGTCTAAGAACAACCTATCAAGTCAATGCTTATGACTGAGGCTCCATGAAGCAGACTTGATACTGGTCACTTCCAATACCCAATCACTCTGATGAGTATCTATAAATACCTGGTCACATCCCTTGTGCTTTTATTCTTAACTTCGAATAAATCATCAAGTATTTATAATAGCGTTAAACTCCCTATTGAAATTCCCATTTCAATAAGTGGCTACGGAATTTTAGATTTCATACAAAAACTTTGTAAAATCATGGATACGTTAAATATGCGAAAAATAGTTAATTTAAAACAATCATGAATTAAAACCTCCATTTATTACATCAAGAATCTTTACATGATTGAGTCGTTTTAAATTAAACTATAGTAATAATTAATAAACTAAAACTAGCTACTGGCGTCCAGGTACTGCATTCCAATGGAGTTTGCATGTGCCTCAAGCTTCACCCTTGCTAGTGGCTTTGTCAGCGGATCTGCGACATTTTCTTCTGTTGGAATCTTGCATATTCTCACATCTCCTCTTCCAATGATCTCTCGGATAAGGTGATATTTTCTGAGCACGTGTTTTGACTTGTGATGTTCTCTAGGTTCCTTTGCTTGCGCCACGGCTCCCGAGTTATCACAGAATATATCGATCGGTCTAGAGACACTGGCAACCACTCTGAGATCCGACAGAAAATTCCTTAGCCAGACAGCTTCCTTTGCAGCATCAGATGCTGCAATGTACTCCGCTTCTGTAGTTGAATCTGCAATCGTGTCCTGCTTCGAGCTCTTCCACGAGATCGCGCCTCCGTTTAGGGTGAAAACGTACCCTGACTGTGATCTAAAATCATCTCTGTCGGTCTGGAAACTATCATCAGAATATCCTGTGACGCTGATTTCATCCTCAGATCCTCCAAAGACCAAGAACATATCTTTCGTCCTTCTCAGGTACTTGAGAATGTTCTTGACAGCTACCCAATGAGGTTCTCCTGGATTCTGTTGATATCTGCTCGTAACACTTACTGAGTAAGCAACATCGGGCCTGGTACATAACATGGCATACATAATTGATCCAATTGCTGAAGCATATGGAACCAATTTCATTTTGTCCTGATCTTGACTAGAAACAGGACATTGTGTTTTACTTAACACTATGCCATGTTGCATCGGGATAAATCCTTTCTTGGATTCATCCATCCTGAATTTCTTCAGGATTTTATCAATGTATGTACTTTGGTTAAGTCCGATAAGCCGCTTAGATCTGTTTATGTAGATCTTTATGCCAAGTATATAAGCGGCTTCTCCAAGATCTTTCATCTGGAAACATCTGCTTAACCAACTCTTTACACTCTGTAAAGTTGGAACATCGTTTCCTATGAGTAGAATGTCATCTACGTACAAGACCAAGAAGGTTACTATGCTCCCACTGAACTTAGTGTAGACACACGGCTCGAACTCACTTTTGGTGAAACCAAATTCTTTGATTCGCTCATCAAAGTGTAAGTTCCAGCTTCGAGATGCTTGCTTTAATCCATAAATGGATTTTAGCAGTTTACACACCTTATTAGGATTCTTAGGATCTTCAAACCCCTCTGGTTGTTCCATATAAACGTCTTCTGTTAACTTTCCATTCAGAAAGGCTGTTTTGACGCTGAAATGGCCATTAGAATCCTAATCGACTTTAGCATGGCCATTGGCGAAAAGGTTTCATCATAGTCAATACCATGAGTTTGCGTGAACCCTTTTGCGACCAGTCTGGCCTTGAAAGTGTGTACATTCCCATCCATGTCGGTTTTCTTTTTGAAAACCCATTTGCGTCCAACAGCTCTACAGTGTTGTGGCAAATCAGTCAACTCCCAAACTTGGTTGTCGTACATGGATTGCATCTCGGCCTTCATAGCTTCCTGCCATTGTTCAGACTCATTGCCTGACACAGCTTCTCCATAGGATGTTGGTTCATTCAAGTCTCCGCTGTCCTGAGAGACTAGAAACACAAGATACCTATCCGGTTCTTGTCTTACCCTACTGGATCTGCGAAGGTCCTGTGTTTGCACTTCCTCAATCGGTTCTGATTGAGGTTCAACATTCTCATGTTGAATTTCTAGCTCAACAATTGGTGTAGTGTTTTCTTCGTCTACTATCTGTAGGTCTACATCCTTTCTGGTGTTCCCAGAACTGAGAAACTTTTCTTCCAGAAGTTTTCCATTTCGAGCAACAAAAACTTTGTTCTCTTCAGGGTTGTAGAAATAATATCCCACGGTGGTCCTGGGATATCCAACGAAGAAACACTTGTCGGATTTGGGCTTGAGTTTTTTGAGGTGGGTCGTTTGACGTAAACCTCACAACCCCAAATTCTTAGAAAAGATATAATGGGTTTCTTACCCTTCCATAATTCATATGGAGTCTTTTCTACCGAATTTGTTGGCGCTCTGTTTAGTATATGTGCTGCTGTTTCGAGCGCATGCCCCCAGAATGATATTGGCAGCGTAGAGTGACACATCATCGATCGTACCATGTCAAGTAAAGTACGATTTCTCCTTTCTGACACACCATTCATCTGAGGTGTATACGGAGGTGTGAGTTGGGATACAATCCCACACTCCATCAGATGATTGTCAAACTCATCACTAAGATATTCGCCTCCGCGATCCGACCGCAAAAACTTGATCTTTCTGCCAAGTTGATTTTGTACTTCATTCTGAAATTCTCTGAATCTTTCAAAGCTTTCAGATTTATGTCTCATAAGGTAGACATAACCATACCTACTGAAATCGTCAGTAAAGGTAATGAAGTACTGGTATCCTCCTCTTGCCACATGACTAAATGGTCCACACATCTGTGTGAATTATTTCCAACAAGTCAGTAGCCCTTTCATTTTCTTTGTTGAAAGGTTGCTTTGTCATTTTGCCAGATAAACAAGACTCGCAATTATCAAAAGGTTTATAATCGAAAGTGCCAAGAAAACCTCCTTTTAGGAGTAGTTCAACGCGTTTCTTGTTTATGTGGCCCGAACGACAATGCCAGAGGTAAGTCTGATCCTCAATATCTTTGGATCGTTTACTTATATGATAGATTTCACTACTATTGTCTTGTAGATTTACTGTATATAGACCATTCACAGGTGTTGCTTTAAAATAGAAAATATTATTTTTAAAGACAGAAATCATTTTATAATCATATTTGTAATAAAAACCTTGGTCTACTAACAAATCGAAAGACAAAACATTCTTAATCATGTTTGGAATATAATAACAATTATCCAATTCCAAAACTAGACCCGAGGGTAAACTAAGACTATAAGATCCTACAGCTTCAGCTATCAGCGGAGTGCCTTCGCCAACTCGTAGGTTCGAACGGTCCTTCCTCAAAGTCTTTCTTCTAGTGAATCCCTGTAAATGATTACAAATGTGGTTACCACTGCCTGTATCAATTACCCATGATTCATAAGAAGTGATTAAGCAATCTATCATAGAGATACCTGGAGCATCGGGTAAACCGATCTCTATCTGGTCGATATTCATCGAGTTCTCGCAAATATCCTTGCTACCGCATTCTGGGCAACTCAGATCCCCCAGCTCATCAATCCAATCAGTATCCATGAGATCAGCAGGTGCTGGCTTCGGCTCTAGACTGGCCAGAATGTTCTCATGCAGTGCTGCCACGTTAGTCTTTGGTTCTTTCATGTAAGCACTAGCTGTGTCACATATCTCCTTCGGGAGTGAGTACCACATGAGATACACTAACTCTTCCTGAGTCATCTTGTACCCCAAACGTGTCAAGCATTTAAAGAGCCTCCTCATTTCCATAAGATGGTCTTTAACTGACTGGTCCTTTTTCAGCTTTAGTGAAAGTATCTCTTTCATGATCAGAAGCTTACCTGTATGTTTATAGAATCCCAGCTGGCTTTCTATATCTTTCACGACCTCGTAGCAGGATTTATCTCTTAATCTATCCGCAAACTCGGATGATATAGAGAAAATCAGAATTGACATGACATCTGATTCATCCGCCATGTACTTGAAGTACTGAGTAAATTCCTCTTCAGGAGAATTACTCTTAGGTCGTGATACAGGTTTATCTAAAACGTAAAACTTACCCTGTGCACGCAAGATATTATCAAGGTGCATTTTCCAAACTGGAAAATTTTGTCCTGTAAGTTTCCATTTTCTATTGATGAGTCTCAGTGATTCCTCAGGGTATAAAACGGGATTACAGAAAAAGACATCTGCAATAAAGAATAAAATTCCAAGCTTAGTTTATAATTATAAAACCTCTAATAAATTATTACCCTTAAAATAAATTTATTAGACTAGAATCCATATTTCACATGTGTCGGGAAGCATGTGATCATGTCAAACCGACTCATGCGATTTATGGTAGGTAAAAACTATACCAATCGTATTTTAATTCGAAAATACGATTTCTAGATCGTCGGGACATCGGATATTTAATCCGTGCATATTTAGTCCCTCTAGTGCATTTTGGCCTGGTACCACCCGGTGAATAAATAATTACCAAAATAGACTGCACCACCTGGCACCTGGACAAACCCTGGCCGGTACCACCTGGAGATAATTCGCAGAGTTTTATCACCCTCCAGTTTCGGTTTGAACACGGACGTTCATAGTGTGTTCACTTACAACGCCCCATGTACCTTACACCGGAGGTGCCCCTAAAGTGGGTTGCACTTACTAATCTATGATTTTAACAAGGGTTATAAATGCCAGTTTTCAAAAACTTGGATCCAAACACAAACTGTATTTGTATCCAATTTTTCTTTTTAAAACATTTAATTTTAAAACCGTTTATATTTAAAAGGAAATTACGTAACTAAAACAACCACGCAATTTATATAACTATTAAATATAAACATTCACGCAATTAAAACATGTCATAGTCAAAAACCCTTAACTATTGTCGTTTCGTGAGCCAACACAAAACGACGGTCTTTTATTCCTAAGGGACAAATCTTCTCGGCGCTCCCACTGGCTCCAAGCTCCATGGTTATCTCCTTGGCTCCGTCTTCGGGTCTCTTCGGTTATTTTATTTATAAAGAAAAATTACATTATAAAAGCGGGTTCTAAATGGCACGCAGGCCTCCCGCAACAAACAATTAAATTAAATAAATAAAACATACGAAAAATACAACCATGGGTCTAAAGGGTTTGACTATGACGCAAGCGGATAATTTAATTTCTAATTTATCAAAAATTAAAATTAAAATTATCCCTAGGGTTTTAAACCTATCTGGTTTAGATAACCCTTATCCGATACCACCTACCGCGAACAGCAACAGCTACCTACCGCCGCCCCCGCACTGGTTGGTGTTCCGGAGAAACAACAGCCACCAATGTTAGCCACTGCTCGCGGCGCGAGACATCTGTTCGCGGCGCGAGACATCTGTTCGCGGCGTGAGGCCTTTGCTCGCGGCGCGAGCTGGTTTACAAAGGCTCATCGACGGCAGCAGCCCAAAGGCCACCGTCGCCGCCCTCTCTTTTGATCGGAAACCTAAAAACTGCAGTGGCCGACACCCCATTGCGGCGGTTGTCGACCACTGCCACCACCACAATCATCATTGCCACCATCGGCGATGACAACAGTAGCTAATGCCGCCATTGCCACCGCCTGCCGGCGCAACAACAACAACAACCACGCCATCGCCGCCACCACCACAAACGGTGATGTGGCGGTCGACTGAGAGAACGACGGCAGCAGTAGCGCAACGCCACCACCACCGCCGCCTTTCGGTGGTCTCGATTAAACAAAACCCCATCGCCGCCACCACCACAAACGGTGGTGTGGCGGTCGATTGGGAGTATGACGGCAGCAGCAGCAGCAGCGTAACGCCACCACCACCGCCGCCTCCCGATGGTCAACAAAACATAATCGCCACCAACACCACGAACGGTGGTGTGGTGGTCGTTTCGGAGAACGACGGCAGCAGCAGTATTCACCACCACCACCGCCGCCTCCCGCGGCTGTTTCAAAAACATCACCACCACCGTCGCCGTTTTCGGCTTCGGTGGTTTGATCCGATCGCCGCTGCCATCAATGCCGCCACCACCACATGTGGTGGTGTGGCGGTTTGTTTTTAATCGACACCACCACCACAATCGGTGGTGTGGTGGTGTTCCTTGGCCGCAATCAACACCGCCACCACATACGGTGGTGCGGTGGTGGTTTAAATCGTGAGGGCTGCCGGCGATCACCACCAACTGTGGTGTAGCCAGCGATAGCCTGCGGTGGTTCATGGTGGTACGGTTTGGTGGTCCGGTCGGCTAACTGCCGCCGTTCCACCACCGGTTAGGTTTCCTTTGCGATAAAATCCAATTTTTAACAATTATAAACATAAAAATCGAATTTTTAACAAACCTTTACAATCAAACAGTTAAAACTGATCAGTAGGTTTTAGGAAGTGGCTCTGATACCACTGTTGGGAATCAAAGGCTACATACACGCAGCGGAAATCCAAAACCTAGATTCCCAAGAACGGATCCAATCCTAAACCATACAGATACAATTGAGGGTGTTTAGAGGATTACCTTTGCGATAATGACTCTGAAACGCAAGTAAGGGGTACACCGCTATTGACACCGGTTGAGAGAGTTGCTAGACCACCACCGAGGATTACCCGAAAAACGACCCTGATCACTCCCTGGATACTGGCGCCGGTTTTGGGTGTAGAGAAAGAGAGAGAAAAACTTTTCTGAGTTCTAAGATTTGAATAATGAATAAATCAAACCCTGAGCCTTTATTTATATGGATAAACCTGGCAGTGTTTATTTCCATATATAATTCTTTGGTAATTATCTCCATAATAATTTCCATAATTATCTTTTAATTAATCCATCTGATTAATTAATTACGAATAAATAATTTAACTAATTATTTATTTATTTCTCTCTTAAATAATTAATAATCAATTAATTATCTCTCATTCCCCCGAGTCACCAAACTTATCCCACCACGAACTGTTGTGGTTTTTCAGGAGGACCACGGGTTACCCACAGTGGTTTTTCAAATTTTTTTTTCATTTCCATTTCTTTGGGGGGAAAACTCTGTTGTTTCCTTCATCCCCCTACCATTGGGTTTTTGTGGGATTGTTTTTAATACCCCAAATCGTTTGTGGGGGTTCTTTGGGAATAACAGACACATCGGTTGCTTTTTTTTCAGGTGCCTTTTCCCAAACTTTTCCAACGTTAATGGGTTTTGGTGGTAGTTGGGATCTTTGGAAAATTGGCCCAACACCCCATTTTTGCGAAAAACCTTTTAACCCAAAAAATAAAATCGTTTTTACAATTACTCCGTATGTCTAGTTTTGGGAAAGGGGAAATACCTCGGTTAATCCGGTAAAAAAAAAAAATAGAAAAACCCACCAAAAACCAATCAAAAATTTGAGTTAGGAAAAACCCCAAAATACCAAAAAAGGGGAAATATATTCCCGGTTTTAGCAAATTTCCACCCATGGGGGTTGGAAAAAGGGAAAAATGATTCAAATTTGATTAAAAATCAAAGGCCTTTTTTTATAAAAAAACCCGGCATTTTTTTCCCGGAATTCAAAACCATTTTTTCAATTTCAACCAGGGGAATTACAAAAATAATTTCAATTTTATTTGCCTAAAATTTTTTTTTTCCTTTTCCCGTTTCTTTCCACCTTTTCTTACTTGGAGGACTTTTAGGGTTTCCTAATTTAAGGGGGTGATAACCTCTTTTGGGCTGGTGTTATTTTCACTTTTTTAACACCCTTTTTTTCATCAAACCCCTTCTCGAATCATCCATTTGAAGCTAAATCTTTTTTTGGTTCTTATTCACCAGTGAGGAAAAGGAAATAGCTAAAAAGTAAAGTTTTGAGGCATTTTTTACAATGTGGGATGTCACCACAGTGAAGGTTTGTTATGTCAGGTTCTAGAAGGGAATTTCGATTATTTATTAGGAAGTCAATCAGAGAGCAAGCATGGGGGACAAAGCAAAGTAAACTTCTAAAAAGAGGTGGAAGTAGGTGATGGCTAAAAAATAATATAATAGGGAAAAAAGTAAAAGGTGAAATACCATTGGTTATTAACCTAACTTTATTCCACTATAAAAGGGGGCCAACATTAAGAATTTCACCCTTTCAACACCATTCTCTACAACTTTACCCCAGTTCTCTCAAGATCACTATCTAGTTTAGCTTGAAATTTTAAATTTTAAATTTCCAGCACTTTAATTTCTGCAATTTTAAGTTTCTGTTCTGTAGCCACTGTGGCAGTTGCTTCACACACAGTCTGTCGTTTTAATTTTAAATTGCAGTTGTTTTAAAACTTAAACTTCACTTATTTTCTTTATGGGCAGTAGCTAAACCCCATCTTTGGGTGTGGGTGCGAGCAAAGCCGAGAGGCCTAAATGTGACATTTTGGGTGTTTTCATCTTTTAATATTTTCGTTTGGTCATTCTAAGTCGGGACGTTATCTCAACGCGGACAAGCTGATCACTTGTAAGTGTTCATGTTAGACCTAAGACCCGAGAGGGGCGGGTTCGAAACACGGCTTAAGGGGATGCAAAAGAGTTTGGGAAAAAAACCTTTAATAATCAGGGAGAGATTGGGTTGTTGCAAAATTTGAACCAAGGCAAAAAGTGCCCTCAAGGGGTGTCACGAAGAGATTGGGCATCTTCTTTTGTTGGACGAGCTAGGATCTTAAGGTCCACTTGGTAAAGTTACAAATTGGAAATTTTAAATTGTGAAAACTTTATAATAAAAACTAGTTTGAAAACCCTTTTAATGGGCTTCGAGAGGAGAAAGTTATATAGGAGTTATTTACGGACGGTCACATTAACCCAAATCTTGTTAAAAGGTCTCTTGGTAAAAGCTTGCACCGTACCCATCTTTTTCTCATTGTTAATTAATCTTTTATTTACTGAATTTATATATCTGTCATTTATATCTGTATTTATATCTGTTATTTTTTCTGTCATTTAAATTTCTGTATTAATTCCCAAATCAAACAAACATAAAATTTCACCATAAAAATTTCCAAAACTCAACGGACATTTTTACTCGGTTACCCATTTGAAGAAGCCCTTTTTTCTAAACCCTTGTGGTGATTTGGCATTTTTAGGACAAGGGGACCTTTTTTTTTGGTCAATAGTGTTGAGTACCCCAAAGGCTAAACCTTTTAGATTCAAAACGGGATTTTGTTCTTTTTTGTACCTAGATGGGTACCCTGTGGGCCCTTTTAGTTTAAAGGGTTCGAGGCATCCAATTTTTGTTGTTGTCGGGATGTGCGGGGTACACCCCTAAATTTTTGGGAAATTGTTTGCAAGTAATAAAATTTCATTTTTTCATTTGGGGCATTCCCGTTAATCTCCCCAGGTAAGGCCCAAAATATCCTTTTGAAATCTTGATACATGAAAATTTTGAATTTGGACAGTTTGAAAGATCCAAAATCAATTGGAATTAAACCTGGTGGAGAACTAAAACGTGATATGTAAATCATCTCAGAGTTTTCATGATAAAAATTTATAAGGAACTTTCCTTGTTTTATCCCCAAAATTTTTTTGAACAGTTTTACCTTTTCTATTTTCCCAAGAAAAAACATTTTTAAATTTTCAACTTTCCTGTGTGAATTTTTTTTTAAAAATGCCTGGGTCTGGCACTAAGTGGTTGAAAAAAAATTTGGGTTTTGGGGGCAGAATTTTTTTGGGTCTGGAGATGGTGATCTTGAAAAAGGTTTGGGATTTGAGGATTGAGCCTGAGAACCTCAATTCTTAAGTGAAGATTTTCCTTTGGTAAATTTTTTTTTTTGCCTCATGATCATCTCCTTTTTAAAAACAGTAGACACAGAAAATGGGAAAAACAGTGATCAAA
Source organism: Centaurea solstitialis (assembly GCA_030169165.1). Taxonomy (NCBI): domain Eukaryota; kingdom Viridiplantae; phylum Streptophyta; class Magnoliopsida; order Asterales; family Asteraceae; genus Centaurea; species Centaurea solstitialis. The sequence continues at coordinate 76,155,008 of CM058040.1, forward strand.
AGTTAAAATTTCGGACCATCCTTTATGTTGAAGCAGGGTTGGAAGTGGTTTGAAAACTTTAAAAACAAATTTTTGGGAAATGTAACTTCTGGGGGTTAACACACAATAATATTGGCAAATATTTTAAATAAAGGAACCTTTTTTTACTTTTTGGGTAAAGGGACATTGTAGAAAATAATATTTTTGGTCTTTGGCTATTTAACAATTCAATTAATTTTTTTCTTTAGTATTTTCACTTTTTAAGAATTATTGGGTTTTTTTTTTGGCCTTTTTTTCCTTGGATTGTGAAAATAAGTTGCGTTTAAAAATTTAAACTTCTGCGTTTGGTTTTTTGAAAATCTCAATTCACAAATTCCAACAGCAATTATGAATTGGGATTCTAGGGGAAACTTGTTGGAGGGGTTCCAAAATTCCCGAGAAAATGCTCCAATGTTTGTAGATTAAGGAAAAATTCCCCCAAATTTTTTGGGTCAAACAAAGAAAAGCAAATGGACCCCCATCTACAAAAGAAACTAATCTTGTTATAAAAAAACCTAATTTTAAAAAATTAACACAATAAAGGTTTAAGTAATCTCCCATTTTGGGGAAATCGAATGGCCCTTTCCCTAAATTTACCCTTTTTTTGGTCCTATAAATTTAACTTTACCACTTTTTTGGGTGCCCTTCGGGATTTAAAGGCTTTGGTTTAGTTTTTGTAAAAATGAAGGTTAAGAAATTACTCTAAACCAAATGTGTACCAAAGCAGGTACAGATTGGACTGCGAATCTCTTTGTGTGGGTCGAGTCGGTCAACGGGGGCAAATTTTGCACCAAAATCCAATCACTGATTGATTTCTACCTTCCTAATTTAAACCTTTTTAGAAAAGTTTAAAAGATGCAAGTCCAAAATCAAAATTTTTTGCTTTCGTAACGAAATTTCCTTTACCTTGGGGTAATTGTGATTTTGGGGCTATTGGGGGAAAATTTTGAACATAACCAGAAACAGTCATCTTGAAATTTTAAATACATGAAAATTTTAAAAAAATTTTTTTAAAAACATTCTAAAATTTAAGTTGTTGTGTTTGGCCCGGTTGGTGGGGCTGTTTAGCTGGGGGGGCCTGGTGATCGAAATCTTGATTTTTTGTAAGTTTTTTTTTTTATTTTTCGCAAAAAATGTGAGTATTTTATTTATATATGGAACCGGGGGAATTGGGTTAAATGTCTTTGGGGTTTTTTGTAACCAAAAATAATACCCACTTTTAAAAAGTCCAAATACAATTGAATCCCTTCCTGATAAAGGGTTCATCCATACCGCAAAAATGGTTTACCCGAAATGGAAACATGTTTTAATTGGTCTAATTGTAAAATTAATGGGTTCTTTGTTGGGTTTACTTTATGGGCTTTTTTCAAAATTGCTGCACAATTGCCCTTAATTTTAAATGAAATTGGACTTTTAACTCGTCGACTTTTTTTTTTGGAGGCCAATTTGGTTTCTAGGCTCAATTTTTCTTGAATTGTCCAAAACCATCATAAAAATTATTTTTTTGTAGCCCTTTTAAATTTTTTTTGATTCAAATTTTTATTTTTGGGTTTTAAAATTTATTATAATTCCCAAATCCTAGGATCAATTAAAATTAGTTGTGATTTGAAAGATTTTTTTGCAAACTTTATTTTTTGGGTTTTCATTCATACAATCTTTATTACTAATTAAACAAAGAAAATTTAATTTATTTTGAAAATTTTCTATTGTTATAAATTTTGAATATTTTGAAAAAATTGTATTTGTTAATGATAAATTAGTTTTTATAAAAAAAATTCTTATCTTTGAATTTAAATTTCCTTTAACCTCAAATTAAAACAACCCTTAACCCTTCCAATGGACCATCCTTTTTTTTCAAAAAAAAAAATTAACCTTTAAAAAGGTCCTCCTGTTTTTTATTGTATAGGAAAAAAAAATACAACTAAATGTCAAATTAATATCTTTGCCATTTTGGGTTTCCCACAAACCCCTAAAATTTGAAACTTGTGACCCTTTTGCCCTGTATTACATTCCTATTTCTTTAATGGCTATTCTCTTAATTTAAACAGAAGTGAATGACTGTACCATGGAAAAAAACACAAAAGGTCCTGAGTTTGAATTTCGGTTGCGATTCTGAATTAGGGATAGTCAGTTAAAAGGTTGGATAATCACAAAAGCAATTGCGGGCTTTGGATGGTGCACATTGACCCTTTACTTCACTTCTATCCCAATGGATTAAAACCCCGAGGCTTCTTGTTTGTTTTACAAGAAAATACGTGCATCAAATCCAATTGATTGTGTTTTGAAAAAAGTTACCAAAAGGTTTTAAACCTATAAAATTTTTTCCAAAAGTCTAGGGTTTGTTGGATTTGGGGAAAAGAACTTGTTTTATTTTTAGGAAAATTTATTTCGCCAAATCCCTTATTTTAATTAATAAACCCTTTCTTGGCCAAATTTTAACCCCCTTTAGCCACCAACTAATCCCACATTCCTTTTATCATTTTCCTCCTTCCCTAACAGCAGTTTTCCTTTTTTATTAAAGCCCTTTGATTTTAAAAAATTTTTTTTCATTTTTTCTTTTTACCATTAAAATTTTATTTATTTTTTTATTCCTTGTTTCGAATTTTCCCCTTTTTTTGTAGTAAATCATTTAAAAATGGGCCCAATTATGATTTCCCTTCCAAACTTTCCATTTATTTTCATCTACCTTCAAAAGGGAAAGGGCAATGGAAAATCTGGAATTTAATTTTGTTCTTATTTTAAGACTGAAACTTTTATATTATCGTTTAAAATTTTAGTAGGAACAAAATTTCCTTTTCCAGTTTACAATTGATAATCAATGACAATTTTTTTATCTAAGGGAAAAACTGAAAGCGTTTACACACCCGGTTTTTTTTGATTTTAAAAAATCCTCAGGACATTTTTATCCCGGGCTCTATCACCGTTCATCACAAATTTTGCCCAGGGGGACCCTGAACTTCATCCATGACAAAACAGGTTTCCTTTAAAACGGAAGCACAATCGGTTTATCGTTGGGCTCAAAAACCCTCTTTAAGGATCCTGTTTACCCACATCTTAAATTTGAATTTCAAAGACTTGGTTGACAAGATTCTTAGTTTCCAAGGAAAAAAATAGATTAGCGCCGGCCCCAGACCCATGTCTGTCCAGACCAACACTACTTGCGACATATCTTTCTCGGTTCCCCGAAAATGGGTTGATGGGTTTTTTGGGGGCGACAATTGTTGGGTTCCCATTTTTCATTAATTACTTTTGCATCCAGTTCTTTGGTTGAAAATCCTGTTGGTTTTTTGTTACTTAACATTTGGGTATTTTGTTGTGCTGTTATGCATTTTCCTGTATTTTTGTAATTGTATATGTGGGAATTTTTTTCTTTTTTTTTCAATTATTTCGTGCTCGTTTCAAGTTTTCACAATTTTGGTTTTTGAGTCCATCTTTAAAATTGGCACCTTCATTTCCCTTTTGTTGTAGTTGCCCTAAACCGTTTTTTTGCTGAGGCGTTCTTTTCTGTTGAGGGGAATCACCGGTATTTTAATTTTGGAAAAAAAAAGAGAAAAAAACCCTATGAAAAGTTAAAAAAAAGAAAATCATTTTTTTATTTGGTAGATTTTAAAACCCTGGGTTAAAAGGGAATGATTCAGTTTTTTTTTTCCTTTTATAAAACCCCTTAAGGCGGGGTCAAAATTTTTTACCCAAAATTCCCCCACGGAATTCAACAAAAGGGCCTTTCCCCTTTTTCCATTTTTGTTTTTTCGTTCTTCACCCTTTCCTTTTATTTCAAATTTGTTCTCATTAAATTCAACCCCATTTCCGGTTTATTTTTACTTTTACCCCTTTTTCCCCATTAATTTTGAAACACATTGAATTTTAAATTTTTGGTTTTTTAGTGAGTGGTTTTTTAAAATCTTTTTAGGCATTTTTGAATTGGGCTTTCAAATTATCTTGTTTGAGGTTTGGGAAGGGGGTTTTCGGGTTATTTTTGGAAGTTCAAATCATGACAACTGGGGGCAACAAGGCAACTTTCTAAAATTATTTTCTAAAAAAAATTTTGGAAATAAAGGTGAATCCATTTGGTTATAACTAATTTATTTCCCAAAAGGAGCCTAATCTTGAATTTCATCTTCAACCTTCACAACTTTACTATTCCTATTCTAATTATAAATTGAAATTTTTAAATTTTTAGATTTATTTTGATTATATTTTGTTCTGACCATGTGGGATCTGTTCACACCAGTTCTCGTTTATTTAAACATTTTTTTTAAACCTTTAAACTTATGGGGGTGTTAAAAATTTGGGTGGGTTTTGGGCAAAACCCCGACCTAATGTGCATTTTCAAATTTTTAAATTTTTGTTTTACTAATTTGGGCTTTCAAAGCGGACACTTCCTTTTATTCATTTGGAAAACCCCGGGGGGTTTTTTAAAAACCTTTTTAAATGATGCAAAAGATTTGAGACCCCTTTTAAAATTTCGAGGGTTTGGGGGTTCTATTGATAAAGCAAAATGTCTCAAGGTGCAAGAAGATTCGGACATTTTTTTTTTGGAATGGTTTGGTCTTAAAGTCCATGAAAAACAATTTGGAAAATTAATTTTGAATTTAATTTAAAATATTTGTAAATTATTGGAGTTCCAAGGTTTTTTAATTATTTAAGGGTAAGGTTTTTTTTCAATCTTTAAAGGGCTTGGGAAAACTTTTACATGCCATCTTTCCCAGGTTAAAAACTTTTTTATTCATATTATCTTATCTTATTTGTTTTAAATTGGCAATTTCCTTTTTGTTATTTAAAATTCTGGTTATATCCAAAAATAATTCCAAAATTTAAAATTTGCCGATAAGGCTTTTTTTGATCGTCGTCTTGTAACTACGGGTTCCAAAATTTTTTAATAAACACTTGGTTGTTATATTGGAATGATTGTGGTTCTCAGGCCTTATTTAATTGGGGCCCCTGGGGTTTTCCCTTTTGGGCAAAAATTTTTAAATTCTCCCGGGGCTTTAATATTCCCTAGATTAAAAAAGGAACTTTTTGCTTGTTGATTTTCCAAATATTTGGTTAATGGGAACTTTGTTTGCAAAAACACCCTCTTGAGAGTCCATTGTTTGAATTTAGATTCTGAGTTTATGGCTCTGATACCACTTGTCAGGATCGATTTCGTAACAAGATATAAACACTCAAAAACAAATTAAAGAATTGCGGAATAAGACTTCAATTGGAAATCAAACAGTGAACTTTGAGAAAACAATTTCATTCAACACTTTTAATCACAAGATTATACACAAAGCCTCAATCTACAAGAACAAATCTCTCATAGACGAGCAATACTTCTCTATTGCTAGGAAAACTCTTGAGGCTCTGTTTTTTCTCTCTAAAACAAAAAGATATCTTGTAATCTCCAACAAAACAAACTATATAAACTGAAAACAAGATAACTATAAGGAAAACAAATCTCCTAAACTAATTCCAAGATATTCGGAATCATTTCCTTATCGCTCCAAACAGATTAGCTTCCTTATCGCATCCTTAGAAGCAGCAGTAAAAATAAGAAGCATTAACTGAAACTGTCAAAACTGACTAGCAGTAATAACTAGCAGCAATAACAAGTAGCAGTAATAACTTCTTAGCAGCATTAACCATTACTACTTCTAAGTCTTCAACAGCAACATTAACTTGATATAGCGGCAGTATCCACACTTAAGTCTTCTAGTATCTCCATTACTACTGCAGCAGCATTAATGATCAATCAGCAGCAGTAACTGAACTGTAGCAGTAATAACCAGACTTGTCATTTTTTCTTCAACCCGATACTTCTGCTCTATCACCAAATAACTAAATAACCCAACACTTTTTATTTAAAAATGGTTTAATACCTAAACTTATTTAATGAATGTTATAATCCTTAAACTTTTTATAGTATTTGATTAATTACTTAAACTTGTTTAACCTAATTATTTTTATCCCTAACATAATCCAATACAACATTCTACTCGCTAAACCCGTTACCATCCATTCACAATTGAAAAAAATCCGCATCCGTTCGTCTCCAGTCCAATCCAGCTGCAACTCGGTTATCTTCTTCTTCGCCAATAATCTCTTCCTAAACTTACTGGTACGCATCACGATTTGTTTTCATTTCTGTCATTTTCCTATCATATTGGAACATTTCATTTCTGTAATTTATCTGTTTGATTTGTTGCGTTGAAGTTCGCCATGAAATTTACGAATTAAATTTTAGGAAAATTTACATCATGGTTAACACAGAATCACCAACCTTCTTATGATTATTTTTTATTAATTTTTTGATAAATTTGATTCATTAGTCTATTGTAACTTCGTATCCGTAGATTTTATTGATTACATCTGATCAACGGATATCAAGATCAAGAAATGCAAGTTAGAGATATTCAACATCTTGTGTTTCGATCGTACTTCAAACTGGGGTTAAACATTCATTAGAGATAAAAATATTTAGATTAAACAAGTTTAAGTATCAAACATTTTAAAAAGTTTAAGGATTATAACATTCATTAAAAAGATTTACGGGTTAAACCATTTGTAAATTAAAAGTTTAAGGGTTAAATCATACTTTATCCATAAGTTTAGGGAGTAGAGTGATTTTTTAAGTGTATCGAGTGGCTAAAATAATTAATTATAACAAGTTTAGGGATTAAAACATTCATTTAAAAAGTTTAGAGGTTAAACCATTTTTAAACGTAAAGTTTAAGAGTTAAATCATATTTAACCCAAAAAACAACTAATGATCTAAATCAATTAGAAACCAAAATAAACAAATAAAATCAATCTGTGTACGACTTGTAAAGATGTGCCCATGACTCGGCACACGACCCAAGCCATGGGGTGTGTAAGCGACTGTATTCAAATTTTTGACACATAATTTTAAGCTCTTTTTCTTATCTTTCAGTGATCTATAAAAACTCCGTTAGCAGTTTGGTATCCCTACATCACAAACAATCCACTAAAGGATGGCAGATGCACAAAAAAGCGGCAAACTTTGTTGTGGTATTAAGCAGATTCATCGTTATTACACATACAATGATGAAACTTAAAGTTGTCACGTTAATTTTGTATTTATTGCATGTCAATCCACTCAAGGATGGGAGATGCACACAAAGATGATAAACTTATATTAAGCAGATTCATCGTTATCACACATACAATAATGAAACTTAAAGTTGTCACGTTAATTTTATACTCATTGCACATTAACATCGTATATATCTTTTTAGTTCATAAGAGAAGACCCACAATCATAAAATTCTTATAGTGCTATTGAAGCCATTTAAATGAAAACTGAATAGCTAGGCGGAGGTGGTTATTTTTCTTGCAGAGGTTTCAAACTCAAGTCATTATGACTTGATGCCATGATGGCACGATTACTCCGTTGCACTGACATATTGTTAAAGAAAAGGATTAACCAAAGGTTGGATTGAATTTAAGAATGACTAATATGTAATTTACATGTTAATTTCTTTGTTAGTTTATTTATTTACAACTAGTGGCAAAACCGCGCGTTGCGCGGTGATCGAAATCTATTTTAAAATGTAATATTTATGATCATGCTATTAGGTATAAACGAAGTTCTCATTTTCAATTTAGGTTTTGAAGATTGATTTCAAACTATTTGATTAATGTGGTTATAACCAAATATGTTGGATAAGCACATTCCAAGCGACACATTCTATTGGATTTTTGTTTCGAATATAGGAGCAACATTTATTCCCCTTATGTACGTCCCTTATTGATCTTTAATATGTCTAATTAATTAACATATTTTGTATATGTCTTAAAGAGTTACATGTAACATCTGAGGTAGATATTTATTATAAATACGTGAACATATATACATAATACCATGTATCATACTGAGGTATTAAAAAATTCACCTTTTAACATATTCAAATGAGTGACTGCAAGTTGTTTCAGCCAATATAGTTTTAAACATGATTGAAAACCATGGTTATATTTTCTTAAAACCTTGATTTCTTAAATGAAACACCGAAAAACATTAGTAGGTACCAAATCAAGAAGTGAAGCTAAAAAAATGTGGATTTTACGAATACTTTGCGAGTAATGATGATACATTATAATAATAAATTACAAAATGTTCTCTTAGTGTTTTGGATGACTTATATGAAGGAAATTCTTACAAAAATGTCAAAATGAAATTTAAATTGAGATTGAGAACTATATAGAATGTTCTAATTTATATACATTGATTATATATTAATTAATTGTAATAAGTTTTAACTAATTTATTTTATGATTTTATTTATATGCATTGATTATATATTAATTAATTGTAATAAGTTTGAAGTAATTTATTTTATGTATATTAAAATGTATTATTATTATTATTGTAAATACTTGATTTATGTACATTGATTCATAACTGTTAAAATAGAAGAATATGAAAAGATGGATTAATTAATGAGTTATTTTAACTTATAATAATTAAAAGAATATATAAAACATTCTTTTTTCAATTCATAACATTGTTTTTAGAATGTAATAGATTTGCTTAAGAAAATAGAAAAATACAATATATTATAACTGATTATTTTAAAGAACGTTACCTCAAGTGCCTACTCATAAAGATTGCGTTTGGTATGTGGGATCGGACAGTACATGACGTGACAAAACTCATCCAATTACCTCTATTGTCAATCACCATGCTTATTTTAAGAAACATTACCTCCATTGTCTCTTGCTATATGATCTTTTACCCATATATGAATGTGTGAGCACACCAAAAATTAGTGAACTGCAAGGAGTTACTATGTCCAATAATTGTTTGCTAAGAGATTTCCCTGTCTTTTAAATGACTACGAAAGAACTTCAATTAACTACCATTTTCAATATTGGCTCATAGAAAGAAAAAAGTGGTTATATACGTATATGAGAAATAAAAGGGAACATGGAAAAAATAAAGAAGGCATAAGTACAAAAACCGATGTATTAAATGAAATTTCATTAATCACCATTTCAATATTAGCTTGTAGAAAGAAGAAATGATTATATACATATATGAGAAAGAAAAGAAACATAGAAGGAAAAAACAAAGAAGACATAAGTACAAAAATGACATATCAAATGAAAAAAATGTCCCTCATGCGGCTCTCCCTCACCATGAGTACCTCATCCATCGTCTCTCCGGTTCAAGTCATATAGAAGAATATGGATTCATGATGGAGATTTCTTTAATTTGGAAGAATATTATCATTGTACAATGGGGATCATAAAAAATGAAAATGGTGAATTGATGATACATTATAATTTATAGTAAAAATGATTGGAAGATGAAGAGTGTGTAAAGAAAATGAAGAGATGGTATTTAAATACAGACATAAATATCAATCAATGTTCATGGCTAATTAGTGTTAGAAATTAGGAAAAAAATGTAAAAAATAGAATAAATAAGAAAAAAGATAAATAGACTTTAAACCTTTAGAGGATGCCATCTCATTGTTGGTGGTTGTTTCTTTAATATATATAATAGATTTACAAACCCGCTGTAACAGTCCCATTAAAATACACTAAAAACATAAGGTTCTGCTAATTTTTGAATTTCCACTAATTGATACATACAATAAAATAATTAAGTACTTTTATCATAATAAACAATAAAGTAAACTTCAATTTTTGTCCTTGTGGTTTCCTCAAGATTTTGGTTTTAGTCCCCCTAGAGTTTACTACATATTTGCAATCGCAATTTGCATTTTTGTTTGATTTTGGTTTCTCACATTAACATATATTCGTCTTTTTATATAATTTTTCATTTTACTATTTAAATAGTCTTTAGTTTAATAGTTTTTAGTTTTTTTCTTCTTATGTTGTTACTGTTTTTGATATCATGTATTCTAATAAATATATAAACAATTATGTATTCTAATAAATATTATATATAGAACAAAATGCATGAAATAGCAATTTAATTTCATTAACTTTTTTATTATAGCGTTGCATTTTTAGTTTTTTTATTACAACCATGTATTTTTATATTATTTTTTATTAGAGCATTGTAATTTGAAATTTTACCTATTGTAGCATTCGACAACCTTTTAATTTAAATTAATCTATTATATTTATACTAGATTTTAATGTCAGCTCATTGTCCATGTAGGTTGTCCCAGTGTTCTATATTGGTGACATGTCATTTATAATTACAATAATGTACTTTCAAAATTATTTTATTGTAACATTAATACCTCTTATTACAACATTGCTTTTTGGTTTAATATTTTTATTGTTTAAATATTGTATATTTAATCAAACATGATTATCAAAAGTTACAACTTTAAAACACGTTTACAAAAATCACATTTCACAAATAAAAATGTGCACAAAGTAATAATTCGTTCATCACGCCACAACATGATTTTGTGATGAACAAACATATTTTAAAAATCACTTTAGTCACTAAACTTATCTTATAAACATCTTAATCCCTAAACTTTAATCCTTAAACGTTTTTACTCTAACAAGCATATACTAAAAGTACAATCATGAGGTTTCCTGTAACATTCAAAAACTAGAGATTTACAAGAAAAATACGACATTTTCGTTAACATGTAAAAAGAAGAGAAGCATCCAATATTTTTAACAACAAACCCACTTGATTCTAAACAATGGGAGCAAACAATGGAAGCAAACAATGGGTGTCAAGTGATATTAACAGGTCTAAATGACGGTGATTATATGGATTAGTTACATATTTTGGTATATACTTTGGTTGTTGACATGTCCAAATCATGGTAATCATATGGGTTAGTTACGTATTAACGGAAAATGTCATATTTTAGTTAGAAATAGTGGATGTTTCTCTTCTTTTTACATGTTAATGGAAATGTCGTATTTTTGTTGAAAATCTCTTGTTTTTGAATGTTACAGGAAATCTCATAATTGTACTTTTAACATATATTTGTTAGAGTAAAAAAAGTTGAAGGAGTAAACCAATTATGGATTAAAATTTAGGGATTAAAATGTTTATAAGATAAGTTTAAAGATTAACATGATTTCTAAAAGTTCAAAACGTAGAAGTTAATCTGTTATAACAAGTGGCTAAAACAATTAATTCTAATAAATTTAAGAATTATAATATTTATTAAAAAAATTTAGTAATTAAAATAATTTTAAACACAAAACTTAGAAGTTATCATATTTTACTTTTTAATTTATTTTTATCTCTAATTTATCGCAAAAGAAACAAATTAATTTGATTAAAAATGGAACCAATTTGGCCTCCAAAAAATATATGTGGTTGTTGCTTGTTGGATGTTTAACCAAATGCTCAAACTTGGGTTAAAAGTATTGGGCCTCTTGTAATGGGCTTTTGTATTGAAGCCTTGATGTCATAGTTCGGGTTCGACTATAAACATTTTCGGCTTAAATTTACCATTTCATTCACTTCTATATAATCAAGTTTATTGTCCTATTTATATTTAATTATTATTATTATTATTATTATTATTATTATTATTATTATTATTATTATTATTATTATTATTATTATTATTATTATTATTATTATTATTATTATTATTATTATTATTATTTTTATTATTATTATTATTATTATTATTATTATTATTATTATTATTATTATATTATTACTATTATTATTACTATTACTATTATTATTACTATTATTATTATTATTATTATTATTATTATTATTATTATTATTATTATTATTATTATTATTATTATTATTATTATTATTATTATTTATTAGCAATTTATCTTATTTAATGTTAGTTTGTGGATTAATTTTAAGTTTCAATAAATTACTATTATGCCCTTAAAGTTGTAAATGTTTCTGAGTTAACCACGATTGTTCCAGGAAATTTTCAAATTACTACCCCATGAACAATTGAAATTGCAATGATTTAAAAAAAAATTAATAAGATCTGAAATTACTCAAAACATTTGGTTGGTTAATTTACCATTTTAGCCTTGAGTGAACTTATTTTGACTTCCAAAAATAATTTATTTAACCCAATTTCAACTGCATAGTTTTAAAGTTTACCTTAACGTAAAGTTTTCAATGATAATTTATCCAACTTTATAACATTTTAATTTTTAGAAATTAAAGTCGATATCTTAGACTTTGTAAACCAAGAATTTGACCTTGATTTTAGATGTTTAAATTTTTAAGACCCTTACAAGTTTTTAGACTGTTTATAATAATTATCATTTAGAATTTCATACATGAGAATCACTTTGGCCTTCGATCGTCTTTTTGCGTTTTATCCAACATATTGATCGTGTGTCCTTTTTGTGAAGGAGGTTCAATTGTGAAGGGCGTTACCGACATATTGATCCATCGATAAAGAGGAAAACAATCGTTGAAAGCATGTCAGATAACTTTCATGGGTGAAGGTATCATCGACAGACTGACTGATCTGCAATGGATTATTGACAACATGATTCATCAACATACTACTAAGGGACAACGAAGGACCTCGTCACCGATGGATTACCAAGGATCCTATCACCAACATGTTCATTTATCATCCTTGGCGGGTTCATTCATCATCCCCGACAGCCAGGGGTGGACCTATGGTTGCGCCTACGGTGGCACGTGCCACCGTTGCATTCGTTCGCCGTAGTGGAAAAAGTATAGGGTCGTAGAAGGTGCCACCGTATCAATTTGTTGTGTGCAACCATATATATTTTAAAACTGCAATAAAAACACAACTTTTCTTTGGTAGAGTTGGTTGGTTCCTTGCTTTTTATATTTGAGGTCTTGGGTTCAAGCCTTGCTAGTATCATTTTTTCTAGATTTTAACTTTGAGTTTATTGTGTTTATTTAAAATTTCAAAATTTATTGTGTTTATTTAAAATTGCAATAACAAGACTCGAACTTGAGACTTTCCATTTGAAAAGCAATAAACAACCACTAGACCAATAACAATTTCGTGAAAGTTTTTGATATATATATTTCTTATAGTGAAATGGTGCCACTGTTTAAAAAAAATTCTAGGTCCGCCCCTGCCGACAGCATTTTGTCGGTAATTACGATTTATTTTTTAAAAATTACTTTAAATATATGGTATTTCTTGCATAAAATAAACTGACCATAATTATAAAAAATGCCAAATATTTTAATACAATTATCAAAAAGTAAAATTGTTATTATAGTTTAAATTATAGAGAGTCTAACTATGGAAAGTAACTGACCATAATCATCCCCAGTATTGCTTCATAAAAGTTGTACATGGGACTAATTACCTACATGACCTACCAAGTTAAATGAGAAGCTTACCTAACTTGTCGTGACTCCAACTCTACTCTCATTTTTCGTTTTACCTCTAGCTCGGTCCAGTAGCCTTCCTCCTGCTCTAACTTCACCAGCTTTTCTTGCAACTCAAGTACCTTAAATAATCAATAAATATTTTTGGTTGTCAAAAGCAATCACATCATACATATAAGAAGCTTACCTCCATGAAAGAACCAATAACGTACAATTTATGGAGATGCTATTGTTGTTGGGATCATCGGTCATAGCATAATGGGGAAAGTGGGTGGTCTCGAACCAAAAGCGATGACCCTTCCTCTAGCCTCTCTGCTCCGCAACCATAGGTTATCTGAAGTTATGGTGTCAGGATCAGTGTCAACATGTGTCTCATCCCTAAGTTAACCACAACACTCCTACAATCTACCAAAATAAAACGAGTAAACTAATGTTTCTAGACATTTTGGTAGCAAAATGGATGTAAATCAAATATATTTGTTACATCTTTTTAATAATTATAATTTTTTACTTACCAATAACAATCACAATGCCATCTAACATATCTAATTATCCTAACGTCTGCCGAATAGTGTAGCCTAAACTAATGGTATAAATGTATAAAACCAATCTAGTTATTTTAGAAAACTTACTACTACTATAGTCTCGCTGGGGTACATATAACATAGTTATAGTGTCATCGCTCAAGGGATAAAAGTTACACTAGGATAAAAGACCGATCTTCCCAAGAGCTCAAATTGATGGGAAGTTTGGCACCTGGATGTCGGCACTTCGCCACCTAGAGTTGTAGCATGCTCCAAGGGTTAGGCTATTCGCCCACTAAATAAGTTGTCTGACTGTCTTCTTGCCCTGTTTAATGCTCTCCTTTCTCTACTTTCAATGGTCAATTAACAGGCAATTAGATATCTTTATATATAATAAGATATCTATATATTATAAATAACAAATAGTAATATTAATAATAATAAAAGGCACAATATGAATTTATTCAAAAGTAATTTGCGAGATCATGCACCCCTTCTTTCTTAGGTATAACTTTCCTAGTTATAACAGAAAAAATATAGATGGTTGGATCCAGCCTATTCTTGAAATAAACAACTCGCACACACTCCTTTTTCGAAAAAGATCAAGACCCCAAGCACTACACTTAGATTTATTAGATTTGTTGCTAAAATCCTTTATTTCACAGAAAATGGAGAGGCGAATTGATGTGCTTATTGGATCTGTTCGGTTGGCCTTATGTATATCTCAGCCAATGTGTCTTATTAAGGCTTGCTATGTGCTTAGTTTTAGTTAGGGCTTGTTTGGGAGTGCGTTTCAGAATTAAGAAGTGTTTTTTGACAGTAGTGCTTATCAACTTATGTGTTTTTGGGGATGGGGATTTCAACAAAGTGTTTGGATTAGCATTTGGTTTATCAAACCCTAAATCAACGCCCAAATTAGGAAACCCTAGAATCAATAATCCAAAATTGACGCCCAAATTCAATGAAATCTTCATAATTGGAGCCCAAATCGGAGAAATCGGAGCCGGCAAAGAAGAAATCGATGATGGCGAAGAAGAAATCGGTGCCGATGAGGTTCAATCGAAGGTAAGAAGGTGAGGTGAGGGAAGAAGGCGAGGTTCTCAAACGTGATAAGTCACTCCCTTGTGACTTCTCAGAATCTCCTTATCTGCTTCCTAGAGACGTGATAAGGAGCTTTCTGTGTTTCATTCCCAAACACCTCAAAACTCCGTATCTGCTTCTTTAGAACGCGATAAGGAGAAAAGGAGTTTCAGAACGCACTCCCAAACACCCTCTTAATCATTGGGCTTTTTTTGATTACGTAGAAACTTGGATCTATGAACTTTGTTGTGCAAGAAGACGCGACGAGTTCTTCTAGTGTACCGTTTCTGGGCCCACTACTTAGTTTCACACAAGCTTCATCCTGGTCATGGATAGATCACCCAAGTTTGGGTCCATAAGCAGTGACAATTGCCCTATGAAGACTCCTTTCGCTATGGCTCTAGCGGGTTTCTAAACCAGGCCACTGTCTATGAGTCTCCGTTAAAATTTAAAAACAATCAAAAGGTTATAATGATATTTTAATGGATTCAAATAGTATTTTTGTTTCCTAATTTCTAAAATTATTTTTTATTCCTCATCAATGGTAATTCTCAACGAACTATGCGGGTTAGATTGTTTTTTCACCTCCTCATAAATAGATCGCCTTCTCATTTGAAGCTGACGTGGTATGTTTATGTGTGTGTGTGTGTATCTGATTGACTGATTGTTTGTGTGCATGTATGTATATATATATATATAGGTGAGGGATCGTATGAGAAGTTGAGTTAATGGTGAGAAGTGCATTTGAATCACTGATCTCTTTAATCTCAGACCCTCCCATGAATTACGCTTTAAAAATGAATTGATCCAGTGCATCTTATCCTAATATATGTTCATATCTTATCCTAATGTAAGTTCATTTCTTATACGACAATTGATAACCACTTCTCACGAAAAAATCAAATTCACACCGATACCCAACCCTATATTATAAAGACATTTTCATTAACATATATTACTTGAAAAAATCTTCAAAAACTTTTTAAGATGTTAGAAACTTTTTAAAAAAATGTATCTAATGCAATTTGCCTTTTGTATAAGGTAGACAGCTAATCTAAAACTAGAGTTCTAAAAATATGGAGAATGTATTTTCTGTAGCATCTATTTTGTTGGACACAAAATAGTAGCAATTCATGACATTGAAGGGTGTCATTTCATCTCATTCTTATTTTATAAAAAGGCATTTTTATCTAAATATTTGATATTCAAACCACAATATATGTGCATACTTGATCCGACAAAAGAATCGATCTCTTAAAACCGGGCCAATTGTTCCTTATCTTGATCTGATAAAAAAATCTTTTATATTGATTTTAAGCCCGACAACCGTTCTTAGACTGAGCTTGTCTTTAAAAAAAAATAGTGTTAGTGTTTGACACGATAGCATTTTACATATTTATATAATGAGGGATTTTTGTTTTTTAAATAAGAAATTTTAATTAATATACTTACTAAAAAAATCTACAAAATCCTTTTCAAAATCGTGAAATTTTGATGCAATTTACCTTTTTCATTGAAATATTTGGGCTTGGTTTGGCAAGCATAAGCTAGCTTATAAGCTAGTCCATCCAAACATGTACCAGGAAGCTAGCTTATCAGCTAGCTTATAAGCTAGCTTTTTGAAACGCTACTTTGAGTAGCTTATGAGAAGCTTATTGTAGCTTTTTCCAATTATACCCTTATTAATATTAATTATTAAATTCAAAGGTACCCTTTTTGGTCATTTTACATACTCATAAGCTAGTTTTTGCCAAACATAATTTGTTCAACAGCTAGCTTATCAGCTACTAGCAAGCTTATCAATCAACAGCTAGCTTATCAGCTATCCGCTAGCTTATCAGCTACCAGCTAGCTTATAAGCTACGTTTGCCAAACATAGCCTTGATATTCGACATGAAATGTACCCAAAATATACGTCTATATATACTTGCATTTAATAAACATTAAGCTAAAAATACGCGTTATTTTCAATAAATTGCCTTATATTATAAAAACGGTATTTCACCTTAAACAAGAAAGATTAAATTAAAATTGATTTAAGCAAGAACAATTAAATAATAATAATAAAAAGATGAATATAATAATAAACAAGTATTGAAGCACAAAACTAGAAAAAAAATGACAAGTCCATTAGGAATTCAGAATCAGACTCCATCCATGCTTCGGATCTCTGAAAGCATAAGACACGAAAACAGAGGCCAATCTTGGTCAACAAAGTAGGTAAAAGCCAGCCACCCTGTTTTCTGTTTATTTACGCTTTTACCCCTCTCTACCTCTACCCCACCCCACCCCACCCCACCTGAAATTGACCTCCATAGACCGCATGAAATGACCCAATCACCCCTCCAAGGCCGGCTCCGCAAAAACAACAGACAACGTGCTGTCACGTCCTACAATCCTAACCTAATCCATTCCACCTTTAACAAAACACATGGGCATCATGGTAATTTCACAATCCCCATGCGTATGTCCATGTTTCCAAGACCTTTTACTTTTGAACACCAAAATAAACAAAAAATAGTTTAACACAAGGTCAAAACAGTAGAGTCACACCACCCACCATGTGCTTTTTCAAGACACCAAATTAGATAAATAAAAAAATACGAGGGCAAAATGGTAATTCGCCACCCCCAGTGTGTTCTTTTGAACCCCATCAAGTAAATAAGTACATACAAAAAGAACAGAAGACCAAATAAATAAATAAAATATAAAATATAAAATAAGGGCAAAATGGTAATTTCCCCACCAAGGTTGTTTCAAATTTTTTTCACTTTCTCTGCTTTTGATGCAAGCTTCTGTGCCCCCCAAAACAAAAGCAAAAGTCATTCGACCACACACTACTCCTGTTCTGGTCCTGCTTTCATCAAAAATGAAAACTAATAAAATTACCAAATTAACCTTCAAAAAAATCCACCATCATCGTTTCACTCTATAACAAACCCCCTGTACACTTTCTCTTATTCCCAAACACCACCCACCATTTTCCTCCCCTCCTATAACTTTTTTTTTGTTCTTTTTTAACATATTCCTTGCTACCCACAAAAATTTTCAAGGAAAATAATTCAAAAAAAAAAAAAAACACATAATATCCTCCCTCACTCACTCACCCAACATTTACAAACAACCCGAATCCGATCCTCTTCCGATTCCGTAAAACTCAGCGATCGTCATCCATCGTTCGATCAAATCATAATCCCCGACGGCTTTCTAGATACAAACCGTTCACAATTTGAATCATTTTTTTACACAAAACGGGTTGTCGTGAGCTTGCTTTTTTCGGGTGGTGATTACAGTCGTCACCTGTCTTCCACGAAGATTCTGCCTACAAAGTCACGAAACCGTTTGGAGTAAAGCTTAGGATCCACAGCCGAGATGGAGGTGGGGTCCGCTTGCAAGGATTTGTACGCATGCTCCAACTTCTTGCTGATATCGTAGTCTTGCAAGATGTCGATGATACCAAAGTAGAGTACCACCTCGTACGTTTCACCGCTTCTAGAAGGGGTCAAATTGTTGAATCCACCCGGGTGTATTGATCGAAATCGCTTCGCCTGCTCATCCTCTCTGCCCGTGCCGGCATGTTCGCTCCCAGCCTGATCAACGGCTTCCTGCAAAATTCATAAATTAAATTAGCTATTGACTGATAAACTACCTGAAGCAGCTAATTTAGCTGATAAGTTGGTTAGTAGCTGATATAACAATCATGTTTGTAAAAACGTATTACAACGTAAAACGATCTAAAACGACATGTTTGAATGTTGATTTGAAAATTCAAGGGCATAATTGGAAGAAGTGTAGAAGTCAGCTTATGGCTAATCAAACCGGGCTTTTTTCGTTTCCGTTAGCTCGAGAAAATAAGCCGGCTTTTGGTGGTCAAACATGGTCTTGATGGATATCTTTCGATTAGGTCACGATATGCCACATGGCTGAATAAGAGCATTTCTCTGGCAATATGAATAAATAATTTTTTGACAACTTTGGTTAGAAAAGGTCAAAGTCAAAAGAAGAAGAAATCTTGTGTAGGTATGCAATTGGAAGGCAGGCAATAGAAATGAATACACATGTCCTACAAGCATATGTTGTCCTGTTGAACTACATTCAAAATCAACTATTCCAACCACCAAAATTAATCAAAAACACCCATGCTTGTCTAACATAAAGACCATTAAAATTTATGGTGACAACCTCAACCACCATGGCAATATCACAATTATATATAACAATTTAATGACCAAAAACCAGTATATCCCATCTTATCAAGATGTAAACAGACCTGACCTCTATTTTATCCAGAGATTATAGTAGCAATTAGAAACCAAATGAACCCGGTATATCCAACACGGAAGTGGGGTCCAAAAAGGTTAAGATGTATGCAAACATGACCTCTACCTAAAATACATAGTGGCAATTACATGGGAATTCGGCCGACTAGGAGACATGCAAAGTCCTCATAATATTTGGTCTTTTTCATAACCGAAAAGGACAAATAAAGAAACATACCGGCCAGCTAGCACACGGTCCATGTCTTGTAACTCTGCTTCAAGAAACCGGCAGCCTCGCATGAACTTTTCGTTTTGGTACGAATCGCTCTTTCCTGAAATCAACATCCAGAAAAACAAATATATAACTTGAAATTTCAAGATCTAATGAAATATATTTCATCAATAGTTGGCAAGAAAATTACCATTTCGTAACAGAAATGGCGACAATCCCATTTTGTCACCCGTGTTATCATCACGGAAGTGCATGCCAACTAAAAGACTATAATCCATTATTCTCTCCGCTTCCAAAAACTCGCAATCTCTATTGATTTGTCTATAAAACACATAAAAACCGACAAAATATATTAGCAACGACAAACTATAGAGTTGAACGAAAAACATAATTAAGATAAAAAAACATAACTAAGATCGTCAAATCTTTACGATGAAATTATACTCACTTGATTAGCTCATTAAACCGGCTTTGTTGCAGGCGAAAAACATAATTAAGATCGAGGTCTTTAAGTGTGGTGGTTTCATCAATCTCATCCTCCGGTTTATCAGTCGTTCGACCATGTGATGATCCTTTTAAATCGAATCGTCTGTGGATTCGATATTCGGAGCAAAATAGATTTCCCATCACAATAAACCGCGTCTAAAAATGGTGACAAATAGACATAGTTAGACAATATCACAAATTAGGCAATTGAAACGGTCTTATATATCGAATTAATGCCCATTTCAAACGAGAACCACAAATAACCGTTCTCAAATACCTTAATGCCACCAACGGGTTTGACACAATGGACGCCGAAGAACTTTGTGACGAGAGAGTTTTCATATCGACAAACGTGTTGGTAATAACTTGGAAGCATTTTTATTAGCACCTGAAAGCAAGTTGCCGAACTTTAGTTTCGAATGAACAATAAACAACCAAGAATTTGTACACGATAAATGGTGCGAAAATACCGACCTTAACTTCGGACTTTTTCACAGTTTTAATCATAAACCGATCGTCCTGTGTCAAATAAAAGAAGCTCCCGCTCTTCCCGGGTGAAGAAAGCTCTCGAAGAGCATCGTTTCCACATATCGCTAGCATGTAATCCGCAGGATCGACTTGGAACAACTCCCTCAAATGTCTGAATTCATCAAGCCAACAATCCGGATTCCATTAGCACGATTTAGACCAGTCGAATTTGTGTTTTTAAAGCCGCAAATGTTTATAACAAAAAAATACCTAAATACAACCGGGCAATAATCTTTCCAGCGAAACTCGCCCGATTGATGAGGCGGGGTGAGCTTCGATCCTTCCGGTGGAAACCGAGTCCAAAACTTCTCTTTTGGATCAAAATCACCCGTCTTAAGATCCCGCAATATCGAAGCATGTTTCCCAACCGAATACCTAACCGAAAAACAAACAACATCAAACCAAATGCACACTAAAATCAAACATAATCCGAACAAATTAGTCATCGGGTTACGAATTTTTACCGGATACCCAATTGGAGATTGAGCATTAAATCGTAATTCTTATGCCCTTTCGAGATCATCTGACCAGGCTTCTTCGCCTCACCGCCGTTAAAACAACACGGATTCCTCCGAAACTGCCGAATCTCTTCCCGACCCAACCCCATCGCGTCCCGATACAGCATCGAAGCCTCGGCATTATCAATTATATCACAAGTAATATCCCCGGCCTCACCGTCCGACTCCCAGATACAAATCCTCGGAAAATTCCTCTCCGTCAAACTCCCCCTCGATCCGTCCACCGACGACCGCTTCTTCGCGGCCGACGAAACCGCAAAATTCTCATCCAACAACGGAACCGAAAGCTTGTGAGTAAACCCTAACTTATCTTCCTTCCCATTCCCAGGATAAAAAGTTCCATTCAAGATCTGGTGTGGCTGAAAAGGGTTTTTGAAATTGAAATTATTCTCTTTACTCCAACAACCGACGTAACACCCGCCGTCCGGCCACGAAAACACGCCGTGACCCTTCGGAACTCCGTTCTCCCAGTTACCGTCGTAACGGTTTCCGTTAGCCCAGATCAAAACCCCCCTGCCGTTAATAACGCCGTTACGCCACTCTCCGACGTACTCGTTACCGTTCTTCCAGACATACCGCCCCTGCCCGTCCTGTAAATTCCGCCGCCACGCGCCGTCGTAGCAGTCGCCGTTGCTGTACCTCTTCTGGCCGTACCCGTGCTTCCGGTCGGCCGACCACGACCCACGGTAGGTATCCCCGTCGGATCCGGTGAACGTGCCGGAACCCTCCATCCGGCCGGACTTAAACTCGCCCTCGTAAGTCGCCCCCGACGGCCATGAAAACCTCCCCTTGCCGGAAGCTTTGCCCCTCTTCCATTCCCCTTCGTACATACACCCGTCGGACCACAAATACTTGCCGGATCCGTGAGGTACGTTGCCGGAGAAGCTTCCGATGTACAGATCTCCGTTCGGGAGGTGTTTCTCGGTGGCAGGTGAGCCGGATGTCGTGGGTACGGGTTCTGGGACCGCGGCGGCGGTCGACGGAGCTACACGACGGGCCGCCGCCTGGGATCTGCTCCGGGAGACGGCGACCAACGGTTTGGGCTCGGTTTCATCCTCCGATTTCTTCTTTTTTGTTGAAAAGGTCTCATTATGTTCTTCGTTTGACGATGGTGGTGATGATGATGATAACAATGGCTCCGGCATGGTTTTTTTGGAAATGGGTTATCTTCTGAATGGTGTTAATTTGCAGAAGATTTTCAAGAATTAAGCGACATTCTTTTATGAATCTGGATTTTTTGGTAAAATGGGGGTGGAATGGAATCCAAGTAGTGGGATCTCTAGAGAGAGAGAGAGCAAAGAGAGAGATGAAATTTGTGAAACTGAAAAAGTAAAGGGAGCAATGGGAGTAGGGTGTAAGAGAGAGAGAGGAAAGGAGGAAAGCAAAGGGAATAGTTGTATATTATTTGTTACATTTTGTTTATTTTTCTTTG